>JACXGJ010001617.1:18509-79756 GCA_016801105.1 Esox niger | reverse complement strand
AGGAATAATTGCCTGGTCATTGGATTAAATATAGGTCATGGGATTTTACCCTAGATTTGTAATTATATCATGGTAATGGGAATAAATATTGATCATGGGATTATATCCTGGTCATGGGATGATATATTATAAATTGGTCCCCACAAGAGTTTTTGGTACGTCCCCTGTAAGGAAAACAATTCTCTGCTCAGAGTTTGGATGTAGGGAAACTCTTTGGGCACACCACATTTTTAACTTGGGAATTGTAGCACTTGCGTTTTTAATTATTGATAAAGTGTTCCAACCCAGGTGTTCCTAAATGGGTTGTCAAATTTTGTCAGGGAAAACTAATAAAAACACGATGGAGAAACCTGACATTAGCCCCCAAACATAAAACAACATTTGGGATTTCAGGCTGTGTGACTGTAAAGGCAACTGCTGATGGAAAAAAGGCTTTAGAAAATACATTTGATTGATTAATACATATTATTGTTCAGATATTTCACACATCAACACATAAGGGATTAGAAACTAGCATCCTGACCACTTAACATCCTGACAAAGGTGGAGGTTAAGGTCATGAGTTCCTACCCATAGGGAGTTGATCTCATACCTTGTGTGTTTGTAACTCCACCTTGGTTTGGCAAACAGGGAACTAAAGTTGACAAAATAAGGAACAAATTCAACTCTGGATGAATAATTAAGGAATTCAGGAACATTTACATTTTCTATGTTGACAGTTATGGATTTACCTGTGTGTGTGTGTGTGTGTTTGTGTGTATCCATGTTGTATTCATAATCATTTGTGGACTCAATGTTTACAACGTGTGTGTGAGTGTCTGAATCACCATTAAACATGGTTGCAGGTTGTGCCAAGCCCTGGGGAGGTAAATGGTTCATGTTGGGATAGGGAGCTGATGAATACAGAATTATATAAATCATCCTCATGGCCATCATGACAAACCTTTTCAAAATGATCAATACAGTAACATCTGACTTATACCAAACCATATAAACTGTTTATTAAAGAGCTGAATAGAAACAGACCTAACTGGACAGAATCAACACCATGGTTACTGGAGACAGAGACTAGGAAAGACTTGTTAGAGCAGGATTGGACTGGTCAGAACCGGGCTGGCCTAAATAATTCTGGATAGAACTAGATAGATCTGCACAGAACCAGAAAGTGGATAAAATCATAGGTGTTGTCGAGGTAAGGTGTTGCTAACCTGCAATAAGCCGGTTCAGAAATGTATTAATGCGTACAGATCTACTGTTAACCCCTGGGAGAAAATGTCTCCCTGTCCCCTTTAAAAGCAGTGCCCCTTCTAAGTTTCTGAAGGAGCCCTTGGATTGACCACCAAAGCTGACTGGGAACAAGAACATCAATGCACAGCCTCACAGATTACGAGCAGAAGACTGTGTGGTGTTTTATATGTTTTATTTCTAGTGTCTGTTTAGGCGTGTGGTTACACATTGGCATCACGTCACCTTCTGAGTCCATTCATTCAGACGCTGTGAGATTCTGGTTTCTTAATTTCACTTCTATGTCCTGTTTACCTTATGATTTAGGATTATCCGCTGGTCATAGGATTATACCCTGGTCATGGGATTATAGCCTGGTCATGGGATTGTATATTGGACATGGGATGCGAGAGTGGTTATGGGATTATATATTGGTCATGGGATAATAGCCTGGTCATTTGATTATATATTGGTCAAGGAATAATAGCCTGGTCATTGGATTAAATATAGGTCATGGGATTATACCCTAGATTTGGAATTATATTGTGGTAATGGGATTAAATATTGATCATGGGATTATATCCTGGTCATGGGATGATATATTATAAATTGGTCCCCACTAGAGTTTTTGGTATGTCCCCTGTAGGGAAAACAATTCTCTGCTCAGGGTTTGGGTGTAGGGAAACTCTTTGGGCACACAACATTTTTAACTTGGGAATTGTAGCACTTGCGTTTTTAATTATTGATAAAGTGTTCCAACTCAGGTGTTCCTAAATGGGTTGTCAAATATTGTCAAGGAAAACTAATAAAACATGATGGAGAAACCTGACATGAGCCCCCAACATAAAACAAAATTTGGGATTTCAGGCTGTGTGACTGTAAAGGCAACTGCTGATGGAAAAAAGGCTTCAGAAAATACATTTGATTGATTAATACATATTATTGTTCAGATATTTCACACATCAACACATAAGGGATTAGAAACTAGCATCCTGACCACTTTCCATCCTGACAAAGGTGAAAGTTAAGGTCATGAGTTTCTACCCACAGGGAGTTGATCTCATACCTTGTGTGTTTGTAACTCCACCTTGGTTTGCCACACGGGGAACTGTAGGTGACAAAATAAGGAACAAATTCAACTCTGGATAAATAATTAAGGAATTCAGGAACATTTACATTTTCTATGTTGACAGTTATGGATTAACCTGTTTGTGTGTGTGTGTGTGTGTGTATCCATGTTGTATTTATAATCATTTGTGGACTCAAAGTTTAAGACGTGTGTGTGAGTGTCTGACTCACCATTAAACACGGTTGCAGGTTGTGCCAAGCCCTGGGGAGGTAAATGGTTCATGTTGGAATAGGGAGCTGATAAATACAGAATTATATAAATCATCCACATGGCTATCATGACAAACCTTTTCAAAATGATCAATACTGTAACATCTGACTTATACCAAACCAGATAAACTGTTGAACACAGAGCTGAACAGAAACAGACCAAACAGGACAGAATCAACACCATGGTTACTGGAGACAGAGACTAGGAAAGACTTGTTAGAGCAGGATTGGACTGGTCAGAACCGGGCTGGCCAACATAATTCTGGATAGAACTAGATAATAAAGGTTACAATTGCCTAGAACTAGATAGATCTGCATAGAACCAGAAAGTGGATAAAATCATAGGTGTTGTCGAGGTCAGGTGTTGCTAACCTGCACTAAGCCGGTTCAGAAATGTATTAATGCGTACAGATCTACTGTTAACCCCTGGGAGAAAATGTCTCCCTGTCCCCTTTAAAACCAGTGTCCTTTCTAAGTTTGTGAAGGAGCCCTTGGATTGACCATCGAAGTTGACTGGGAACAAGAACATCACTGCACAGCCTCACAGATTACGAGCAGAATTATAGCCTGGTCATGGGATTATAGCCTGGTCATGGGATTATGTATTGGTCATGGGATGATAGCCTGGTCGTGGGATTATATCCTGGTCATGGGATTATATTGGCCATGGGATGATAGCCTGGTCGTGGGATTATATCCTGGTCATGGGATGATAAGCCTGGTCGTGGGATTATATCCTGGTCATGGGATTATATATTGGTCATCAGATTATAGCCTGGTCATGGGATTATAGCCTGGTCATGGGATTGTATATTGGTCATGGGATTGTACATTGGTCCTTGGATGATAGCCTGGTCATGGGATTATAGCCTGGTCATGGGATTATATATTGGTCATGGGATTGAATATTGTTCATGGGATTATATCCTGGTCATGGGATGATATTTTATAAATTGGTCCCCTGTAGGTTTTTTGGTAGGTCCCCTGTAGAGAAAATTATTCTCTGCTCAGGGTTTGGGTGTAGGGGAAATCTTTGGGCAGATAATTGGCAATCGTGTTTAAAATCTTTTTGGTTTAGGCGTTTCCAGTAAGGGTAAATGTTATTGCTTGGTTAAAATTAGGGATAAAAGTTAGGTTATTGATGTTGGCTTAGGGAATAGGGTCAGGGTTTGTTTTTAGGTCCCACTAAGCATAGAAAGACAAGAATGAGGGACGTTTTTAAACTTACTGTTGCAGAAGTTAGCTGGTTGTGCCATGCCGATGCAATCCTGACGAATGTCTGGGTTCATGCTGAACTGAGATGCTGAAGAATTAAATACATTTTTAAAGAACTGTTGCACCTTTTTAAAACTCACAATATTAACCAACTGGGTGAATATCACAACCCTTGTTAAAAAGGTGGGGGGAGAACAGGGAACAGGTTCGGACAGATTGGAACAATATTGATCAGGTTGAGGCAAGGTAGGACAGGCTACAACTGAATTAAATTAGTATTGATCTTCATGAAACCAGGTCAAAATGACCATGCCATGCTGGGGAGATGGATTCATGCTCGGTTAAAAAGATGATCAATTAAATCAATGTTTAAAGTATTACAAAAAATGTGGCTAGTGTGATACACATTTTCAAAATTCCTAAACAAAACACTAATATTTACTTACAACAAATTGGATGAACTAGGTACATTTGGATAAAACAGAAAGAACTTGAAATAATCCCCAGCATGGTTACTTTATGGAGGGATACCTGGGAAGACTGGATGAAACCAGACTGAACTGGTTTCATCAAATGCTATTCAACAGAATAGAACTAGGCAGAACTGCTGTGGAACTGGATCGATCATGTAACAAAGAACAGAAATGGAAAGATCTGTAAAGAACCTGTAAAAAACTACAGAACTGGATGGATAACAGGTCATCTAAACCCTCACTTAGGAAAATGTGATACACAGCCCTGTGGTTAGGTTGAGGGAAAACATGCAGTGGGGCAAAGTGTTAGAATTGGGGATTTTTGGTAACAGTAAGGTTTAGATGTTATCACTAGGTATAGTTTATAGTAAGAATTAGTGTTAGGCATTAAAGGTTAGGTGTAGGTTTATGATTTACAAATCGAGCAGTCCAGGTTAAGTTTAGGCATAAATGTAATGTTTTTTAGGTTAAGTTCAGGGTTAGCATTAGCAAAAGTAGGATTTTGTAAGGACACTTTAAACTTTGGTGACACTTTAAAAGTAAACTTTGGTGACCCCCCTTAAATAGCTAGGTAAACATATGCATGCAGGTGTGCACGTTTGGGACAGATGTGCCATGTGCACGTCCATGTTGGTTTCACATTGGGAATAGGATTGGTTCCTGCTGCAATAGGATATTCGGCCCATACCTTGAGTGTTGGTAACACCATCTTGGCTTTGACTTTGGGGAACTGTGGATGAGAAATCAATTGAATTAAAGTAATTGAGGTTTTGCAATGCAACATTTAAGTACCATCTTTATCTAGTGTGTGCCTGGGTTCATGCAATTGAGGACTAAAACTATTGTTAAATCAGGAAACTGATAAATGAATAAAGCATTTGTCACTATCATGACAAACACCATTTCAATAGTAGTCCTAAAAAGAGCCGTTTTACTTTGGTGTGTGTGTGTGTGTGTGTGTGTGTGTGTGTGTCTGACTCACTGTTCCCTATGTTTTCAGGTTGTTCCAACACCGCTTCATACAGGGGAGATGACTCGTTCATGTTGGGATTGGAATCTGAAAAAATACACATTGAATCTATGGACATTGTCAGATGTGGCCTGGGCCGGCTCTAGACTTTCAGGGGCCCCTAAGCAATATTTGATTCGGGGGCCCCTTCCTATAGCGGGCCCTAATGGTTGGGTTCCCTAACCGATGGGGAACCTAAAGGACCACTTATGTAACTTATGCCTAGAACCGGCCCTGGGTGTGGTAAACATCAGGATACGGAGCCCATACCTTGTGTGTTTGTAACACCATCTTGGTTTTGACTTTGGGGAACTGTGGACGAGAAATAAAGTGAATTGAATTTATTCAGGTTTTGCAATGCAACAGTTAAGTACTGTCTATTTGGTGTGTGCCTGTGTTCATGCAATTGAGGACAAAAAATATATTTTAAATGTTTGTTGTGTAAGTGTGTGGGTGTAACACAGTCCAGATTCTTTGCTTGTCCCGTGTCTAGGCTGTGGTTTGGTCAGTTCATGCTGGATTGGGAAAGTGTGTGTGAGTGTATGTCTGACTGACCATTCCCTATGGTTTCAGGTTGTTCCATGACCACATCATAGAGGGGAGATGGCTGGTTCATGTTAGAATATGGATCTGAAGACAATACACACAATGAATCAATCGCCAGTGTGACATCCTTTCAAAAAGATAGAATGACCACCTTGGTAGTGGTAGAAGGTGAGCAGGAAAAACCTCTTAGCATCAGACAGAACAGAGAGAAAGAGATACCGGATTAGAAACTATAAAGGGATACAGTGGTTGAGTTCTGGCTCCGAGCAAGATAAGTGACCTGTCTCTTTTAGGTGAATGAGCCACAAAAGACATGTAGCGGGAAAAACTTTGGAACAACTGTTCCTACTATCAGGCACGTCACATGTGCAATAAATCGAGTGTGGCAATATTTGAAATTGTGACTTAAAGGGGGAGAGAGGGAGGAGAGGGATGAGAGGCTGTTGGTCTCTGCTATGATCGTCTCTTCGGTCAGATATGTCTGAAAACCCTAGTCATGTGTTGGACATGACTGAATCACTTCATACATTTATTTTGTTGATCCAGTCCTGTCAGGGCAATTTTCTTGATGATGCGCGATGGAGAAGACATTTTATACAAGCGCATTTTCGCTGGGGGGCCAATGAGATGGAGCTGATCGGATTCTGGGACCAATCACCATCTTCCGATGTTTTGCGGTCCATTTATATCCAAGACGAGAAGAACCTGGCCATACTCAAGTGGTTGAAAACTGCAAAGTTTAACAGGTAGACAGTCACTTTCTGACTGGGAAAGTATGATGAGTTGTAGTTGAAATGCAGGTTGATTTGAAGTTCTGTCACTCAGCAGATTAACAGTAATCCACCAATATTCATTTGATACTGTCAAACATGGCCTCTTAACATCTAAATGTTTGGCTGATTAACAGATTCAAGGAGTTTTCTTCACATGACCGAACTCCCGATCTGAGTACATAACATGGGATACTTACAAAAAAAAATAATTGCCAGTCGATTGTGTGACAGGATTTCTGGAATTGCTCCTGTGTCAAGTAAAGGATGAATTAGAAACTTGACATTTCCGTTTGATAGTAGAACATTCCAAACAGTGCCAGGTCTAACCATTTGGGGGCCCCACTAGCAAAATTATATTTGGGGCCCCCACTTTTCTATTGGTCTGGGGTTCCCTAGCAGTCAGTGGCCCCCTAACGGTCAGGGGCCCTAAGCAACCGCTTATGTTGCTTATGCCCGGAGCCGGCCCTGAATCCAACTCTATGATTTGGTAAACAGTGTTTAATCTTTATACAGACCTTTTGGCCTATAACAATGTAAGATGCTGAGTTGCTGTTACATGTCAAAACAAAGCGTGAGTGATGGAACATCCCTTGTGAATTTCATGTGCGGTTCCCTAAAAACAAAGCTCCCCGAACCAGGACCCCTTTGGGCATGACTTAGCTAAAACAGGTATTGTGTTTAATGCAGGTTGTCATGTACATCTAGTCCACATTCATCCAGCTGCTCAGTAAACGTCATTCTGGATAAGAGCGTCTGGTCTGTAAAAAGTTAAATCCAAAGATTCCTGTACTTCCTGCATCACACAACCCCACGGAGAGAGTTTTCAGTACAACCACGTGATGTACAGAAAATAGAATGTGCCCTGCTACAAGTTATGGATAAACCAGAAATGTGACATTCTGCAATCTAGTAGATAGGCCTAATGCTTGAAGATGAATGTGTGAACTACATTACCTTCATATCTCAGACCAACTGGTCAAATAGAGCAAGGTGGAGTATTATGGTACAAGGGCAAACGACAGTAACCAGTCCAAGGAAAAATATTTATGCCTTGTTTTGGCCATCGTTTAATACCCTGATGTCTTTGCCAAATATACTTACATTATTTGTCAAATACATTATTCTGTCAAATAACTCATCATATTAAGAGTAACCAAAGGATAATGCCATGACTGTCAATGGCTGAGTGAAATGGGATCACTGAGCAGAAAGACAGGAAAGAAAACATCCATTCTACATTTTTATACAAATTATATTTTTATACAAATTAGTAAAATAAAAATATCTATTCTCCAAGGCTCCACTGTGAAACCTCCCCCATCCTCCACCTTACCCTGGCTCCTTACCTGTCAGGGGTCCTGAAGGTGTGGTCAGGGGCCCTATTGTGGTGTTAAAGAGCTGCTACTCCCTTGAGATAAGTAGAGAAACTGAAAACCACAGATAGGGAGCAAGACTTAAGCCTGAAAGAGAAAGAGTTCTGAGAGAGAGATTTTTGTTAGGCGAAATACCACAGTGTGAAACTATTGTAGTAACAATCGATCTGTTGTGATAATGAGCAACAAGTGAAGCACAAACAGGAAAGTACAATAGAAGTAACTGTCATTCTTAAAATTGATCCCGGAATATTAAATTATTCCCCAAATGTCTTCTGGGAAAATCCACAAGGGATTTGACATTTTTTCTTACAGCCCAGGTTTGTGGGTTACCCAGGTAATTCGTGGAACTCCATTATACCCTACTTCTCTGACAACCATCATTCCGTATTTTTGGGCAGCCCGCTCTAGGCATCATTGGTTGTGCTATATTTTTAAATGCTCAGTGGATATAAAAATCTGGTTAACGGTTACAATTTGAAAGCTTATTGGTATATATGGTCAGGTAGTTTCTATGTGCTTGCTGCTATACCCTGGAGACTTCCAAAAACAAATGTATTTAATCTGAGGTCATGGGTCTCTTCATTTCCCACAGACTCTGCTGTAAAATTTTGGGTAGAACAGGGACAGTACAAAATGTACAAAAGCCCGTCAGAGGAAAATACCCAACCCACTGGACCTGGTTGTCTGGGCGTCACTTATAACAACATGTCATACATATTTCTGCAATGATTTGACTTTGTGGAATTTTACCTAACAACTACACAAGATTCTCATATTCCATTAATCTCTTCCTCCTTCCCTCTCTGTCATTTGGTTTCTCTGAGTTTCTCTTAAGAGTATCAGCTCTTAAGCTCCAAAGTACATCATCTTCTTGAGGATCCCTTAAAGGTAAGGATTTAAATATCAGTAAACTGGGAGTTACACGGTCACAGTGGATCTCTGGAGGTTCATATGTAGGAAGAACAAAATAATAATTTGCTTTTCTTTGTTTACGACAGAGTTTTTTTCTAATAGTGGGAAAGATAAGAGTGAGTTAGAGTGAAGTGTTTAAGTCAATTTCAAGTTTACTGAACAGTACAAAAAATATGAAAATACATTTTCCATTGGAGTACATTTACCTCTGGAATACATTTACCACTGGAATACATTTACCACTGGAGTACATTTACCACTGGAGTACATTTATAGATCATACATAGATCATGTTTCCAAGACAGTAAACCCCATGCCAAATGGTCAATGTAAACATTCCTGTTGTTATCAGAGCGCAACCTACAGAGAGAATCTAAACAGATGTTTCTGTTGTTCTCATTATCTAGGCACATTCACTTCCAATGAAACTTACATTAATATTGTAGTTGTTAATGATCAGATTCCACAATATAAAAAGATCTAATTTTACATTGCCCTCCAGAACATTTTAATTGCCACATAAAGCTATGTAATAAAATGTTATTAAAAGTAAGATTTATCAATAAGATTTATATCACATCTGAAAAAAATGTAAAAATGGTTAATTTTTCAAAATGTATAAATCCTTCACACGTAGCTGTAGACATTGAGGGTGCTAGGGAATTATTGCAAATAATTTATAAATTATGCAACATAATGCTAATCTCCAACAAGTACAGTGTTCTATAAAATGGTAAAACTTTGAACACTAATGAGTTTTGAACATTTATAACCACTACAATATTGTATCATTTCATATGGGAGACATGAACATTCAAAAGTGAGTTATAACCGTGGCAAGACGGACAACTAGTTTTGATTTATGAAGACCTATATCTGTTCAAGTATTATCACAATTTAAAGTGGTGGATCTATTAACACTTATGAGTAATGACAATCAATAATTGCTTTAATACTAGCAAATCTTAAATTGGTAGATCTACAAATATTTACCAACTTGTATTTAACTGGAAAACAGGTGCCAAAATAAAATCTTATATCTCTTGACCATTTTCTAATGAGTAACTAATATTTATTAATGCAGATCAGAAAGTGGAGCATTCATTAATGTGTTTGAAATCTTAATAACAGCATTCAGTCATCTCATGGACATTACATACATAGAAAGAGGTGATTCGGGTCAAGCCACATCATCAAAATAACCATTTACAAAACTACAAAATGTGTGAATCAAAGCAAACTTAAGTAACAAACTGAGCTTTTACTGCAGTTTTCTTTGCTATTCCAACAATTGCTTTGCAAAGTGGTTACTCAAAAAGTATGCAAACATAGATCACAATCTGGGTCAGACTGTCAAACAAATATGTCACATTTCTGGTTTGTTCATAAGTATGTAGCTGGTAAAATTTACAAGAATGCTTTTCTTTAAGTGTTAGATCATTTCATTTGGGAAAAAGTTTCTGAAGTAAGTTTGTGTAATGCAAGTCAAATAATTAATGTAAAATAGTTTTTTACTAAAATCTAGTTGACAACAGCTGTTCATGCAACCAAATAAACCAATGTCACACTGTAGACCATCAGGGTCTGTTTGTATAATAGACACAGCTACTTTTTGTTAATGTCAAGAAATCAATTAAGCTTTGTAGAATTTGTTCTGCGACACATGACATACAAATTAAACATTTTACCTCATTCTAAAGTGACGCCACTTTGTCGTGAAACAGAGTCCTGATTCGATCTACCTTTCAGAGGACATCTAGTGACCAAAATGCCAAGTAACTACAAAATGTCAGCATGAACCCAGGGGCAAAGAATAGTTACATGTGAAGTTACTGCACTCTAGCTTAACGTGGAATGATTATGTACCAATGTGGTTCGCAAAAACATGACAATATGCTGAAGTTCACATAGGCCTGTTACTGGGTCAGGCTTTGCTACAAGTAAATAGGAATGTTACATTTCTGGTTCATCCATGATTTGTAACAGGGCACATTTACAAGACTCCTGTCCCGTGATCAGATTTTCAATTTAGACAAAACAAAATCTTCCATGGTAGTATAAACATAACCAACAACAGTGGAAGTCAGATTTGGGATTGGCACTTGGGATTGGGATTTCGGGTGGGATTTCGGGTGGGACTTCGGATGGGACTTCGGGTGAGACTTCGGGTGAGACTTGAGATGGGATTTGGAATGGGACTTGGTTATTTCAGTGTCTGTGGTGCTCAGGGTGCTACATTTGAGGACAGTTATTAACTTGTTTATAACTCTACACTCCTGACATATGAAACAACATTTTAAATGCAGTATGTTTCACTTTGAATCAATTTATATTTATAATTGATAATCTTTGTACCTCGTGTGATGAGCAGATGTTTGCATAAGTGTAACAAGTCGCCAGTCTGCATTGTATCAGTTTTTCTGTCTCTCTATGTCTCACTGTGTCTCTCTGAGTCTCACTACATCTCACCGTGTCTCTCTGTTCCCTCCAGATCCTCTAAACCAAGATGCAGGGGCAAATGCAGATGCAGAACCAACAAATGTTCTACCAGGGAGGTGAGAAGTGATTCACAACCAAACACCATAAGATTACTTCAAGGGACACGTCTGTGGCTATTTTAAATGTTTTTAAATAGGCGAGTTTTATGATAGCCACAAAATTTGACTGATCATTTACTGATCGTCTCCTCAAGAGGAGACGATCAGTAAATGATCAGTCAAATTTTGTGGCTATCATAAAACTCGTTCCAGTAGGGCCCAACGTCCTTTCAATAATGGCAGGAACATGCCGCACAATACATATACCCCCACCCCCCGCACACAAACAAATTCCTCAAAATCCTGTTAAACCAAGCACACGCACAACCTGAAGAAAATGACGTGTCGCATAGCAGAAACCTTAATCAGTCCTTCATTTTTCTTCGACAATTAACCGAATGCAAAACCAAGGCTCATTTGTCCAAGTACAAGTTATTATCTTGATGTCCTTAATGGCATCAGAAGATCCTGGCATCAGGCCCAATGGGATGTGAAGTTATCAGTGTGCTACCACCCAAATGTAAATGGGGGTGAAATATACGACTAACAACAAACCACAACAGTTCCATTAGGTCTACGTGGCTTTAGCCAAGCCTGTTTCTTTTCTCTCCTGATCTATCCAGATTTTTACAGTTCTAGACAGTTTAATCGAATTTGCAGAAAAAAATCCAAAAAATAGAAAAGTTCAGTAGGTCCCTGCTTGATGCTTTCCCTAAAAAGCATCATCGTCTTGTTAGTCAGAACAGTCTTCCATGCCATCTCAACTTTCCAGGAGGCGATGATATCCAGTTCTGTACGGTTCTCTCCATGTATATCTAGTTTCATTTGGTCTCAACTGGTTGTCCAATTCTATCTAGTTCTGTCCGGTTCTAAACAGCTATTTCAAATGATTATTGGTTATAGTCAGTTTAATCTTGTTCGGGACAAATCTATCCGGTTCAACCGGTATTCTTCTCTCTTGAACAGGGAATCCCATGATGGTTGCTCAACCTGTACAATTTGGAAATGCCCCTTCTGGTAAGTAATACACACACACCCAAAACTCCTAAACACCTGAATTATTTCCTTAATTTGTCACAGTATCTAAGGTCAAGGACACACATCCTGATGTTACCAACACCTGATCATGTGAGGTTACTGTGCATGGTTGAAAATACAATGTAAATATTTACCAAAGAAATGCATAAAAGTAGAAAGGATGTGGGGTACCCTTTAATGTCGCTGGCCCTAATCAGCTCCGCCATCTTGTCAGATCTACATACAGCATATCTGGTTCTAACTTGTCTTCCCCTCTTCCTTAGTAACCCAGCTGGGGATTGCATCCAATTTCATATGATTCTATCCAAATGTACAGTTTAATTAGGTTTTATTCAGTTCTTTGCAATTCTGTCCTGCACTATGCCGTTATTTTTTGTTCAATGTCGGTTAGGTTTTAACCAGTATCCTCCACTATTTTACAGCATCTAAGATTTTGGTTGGTCAACAAGTACAATTTGCCAATCCTGCACCCGGTGAGAAAACCACCAACTCACCTAAAAACCTGAAAATACTCCTTAATTAGTTATTCACAGTTTCTAGCGTAAAGGTTACACAGGCTATTAGTGGGATATCCTGATGTTAGCAACACCGGATGGATTAGTTATTCACAGTTTCTAGCGTAAAGGGTACACAGGCTATTAGCGGGATATCCTGATGTTAGCAACACCGGATGGATTAGTTATTCACAGTTTCTAGCGTAAAGGGTACACAGGCTATTAGCGGGATATCCTGATGTTAGCAACACCGGATGGATTTCTGTGGGTTTCAACCAGTATCCTCCTCTCTTTTTCAGCGCCTCAGATGGTGGTTGCTCAACCGGTACAGTTTGCCAGTCCCGCACCCGGTGAGTCCACCACACATCACAGATGCCAGAATTGCCCAACTGTTCATCCAAAATACCCCATAATGCTCCAGATTTAGTTATCCAATGTCTCTAAGGTAACCAGTACACAGGCTGTTAGCAGGATTTCCGGATGTAGGTAAACAGCGTTTTTCACCTTTGACACTTAAGTCAGCGGAGATAGGATATAAGCCTTGTTCACACCCGGTTCTAGCATGACTCCTTTGTCCTGATAATGTCTGGATCTTAACTTCATTTAGTTCCATTACGCCCATTTGACATTATTAAAATGTGTTTTTGATCATCTGAAAAGGTTCATCTCTTCAACCACATTTGTATTAGTATAAATGTGGTCAAAGCGATAACAGGAACATCTGTCTAATGGGACGTTCAACCCGGATGTCCCAGTTTACAATCCTTCCCGCAAGCCTAACTAATCAGAACTAGCATGCGATCGATTTTGTCCTGTTCTGTCCAGTTCTATCTGGTCATTTCTGGTTCTAACCAGCATTTACCTCCCACAGCAGGGGTTGTGATGGGGAGGCCAAAGGACTTACCAGGCCGGATGAAGTGTCCATACTGTCAGACTGAGGTTGTAACCGAGACAAAGCACATCTACGGCACTCTCACCTGGGTCCTCGTCATAACGCTCGGACTCTGCATGTGAGTTCACGTAGACACGCCCACAAACACACATTTGCATACAGAAGTATATGCGCACCCACTGACCCCTCCCCCTCTCTGTAGGATCTGGCCGTTCTGTTTGATCCCGTTGTGTTGTAAAGACTGCGAGGACGTGGAACATAACTGCCCCAACTGCAACAGAACTACGCATGTTCACAAACGCATGTGAGCCTAGGCCAGACTACTGCCACAACGAACCCAGCCCAGCCCAGAGACACTGCTGCCACAAAGTAGCATGTCCAAAGATAGCTTCTTCACTTAAGCCATGGGGACTCCAACCTCAAAATCCCATACACATATCTTGACAAGTGTGCCAGCTGAATTGCTAAAATGTAAAGATCCTGTGAAATAGAGACTATACGGACACAAACATTTAAATTAGTAGTTAGTAGTTCTATATAGTAGTTCTATAGTTATTGTAGTTCTATTTGCTAAATAGAATGCATTGTGCTTTGCAACTGCATATTAATATTGAGTGTCTGTAGCTCTTTTGTTTGCTTACTCAGCATTAAAGACCTTAAAATGTAAATAAAATTATTTACAATAAAAACATAAGTGATTTTGATTGGACTGGAATTCTTTTGTACCCTTTTCCTGTCTGATATATTTCAACAATGAGATCCCTCAGATGCTTTGAAAGCCCTCTGCGGACCAAGGCATTTGCTCTGAGAAAAACTAGAACTGCTGAACTTTGTCACTTTAAATGATGGCAGGTGTGAAATGACTTCTATATAGCACAAATTTGAATGTAATCAACTCAATCCTACTTCCTATGTCGCTGCTCATTAACAGTGTACAGGCGATGCCATCGTCGTAGACTTGATATAACTTATTTGACTTAACTTTCTTTTAATGATTGTTGATTACTTTAATATTCATTGTAACAACACTTTAACAATTTCATCACTTGACTTTACCCTAGATTTTCATTATAATAACCCAACCCCCTTGGGTCATTCCACTTCAGTTTCCCGGGCTGATATTCTAGCCAATTGCAATACAGTACCTATAATGAAATTAATAACTCTCATCACGCCATAACTGGTTCGATTCTTTAGAAAAAAATAAGAGTTGAATAGCTAACCGCTACGCTATGTACAGTGGGGCAAAAAACTATTTAGTCAGCCACCAATGGTGCAAAATCTCCCACTTAGAAATACTTCATTACAAATTCTACGATGTGATTTTCAGGATTTTTTTTTTCATTTTGTCTCTCATAGTTGAAGTGTACCTATGATGAAAATTCAAGGCCTCTCTCATCTTTTTATGTGGGAGAACTTGTACAATTGGTGGCTGGCTAAATTCTTTTTTGCCCCACTGTAACCAAGCTATGCAAATTTAAATTGAGAGTAATACGTTCGTTGTCGGTGCAGTTCGTCCATCGCAAAATAACCATAAACAGTTTTACTTTGGCTTACTATAACAAAAGTAACTTTATTTGTATAGCGTACAAATAAGGTTTATACAAAATGCTTTACACACAATGAAAAGAGAAATACATAAAAATATGTATTTAAAAAAGTTAAAGGAAGCAAAAAGAATATAAAGAATTAAAATTCACAATGATAAAATATTAGTGAACGCCATGTTATAAAAAAGATATAGCATCTCTGACATTCTGTGGTTGGCTGTTCCAGAGTCTACGGGCCCGGTTTCTTTTAGTTCAGTCTAGAGCCCCGGAACTGTCCTTTTTCTGCTGATCTGAAAGGCCTAACAGTGCAGTATGTGTTGAGCATGTAACAAATGTAATCAGGTGCCAGACTGCCCATGTAGTGACGTGATACGTAAAAATCACCAGAAAACCAACGTAGAGCTGCCGACACTGGGGTTATATGAGAACTTTGATTTAGTCCTTGTAAGAAGTCTGGCAGCTGAGTTTTGTACAACTTGAAGTTTACCTAGGGATCTATTGAGGCGTGTAGTCCAGGCAAGATGAAATTAGAGTATGTAAAATTTTTTCAGTGTCCTCAAAAGATATAAACTATCTTATTGAGGCAATGTTCCTAAGTTGGTAAAAACATGACCGCACCAGTATTTTTGTGTTATATTCAAGTCTGGATCAAAAAAAACTCCCAGATTTCCGGTTGGTCCGGTAGAGACCGCTTTTCCCCACACACGCTAACAGGCCGAGAACAACAATGGAACAACACTAGAGACTTTATTGGTACACAACTTAAACAATAAACACATTCATAAAAACCTCCTAGGGAATACCAGAGACACTTCTAATACTTGATACCAGTAGTTGACGAGCTTTGTTTACACCCACTACAACATTGCGATACACTAATAAGAAGGGCGCGCCCTATGCACTCGACACGCACCCTAATAAATAGGCATGTATTCTAACAGCAATAACACACTAATTCTCCTACAGCTCCTGGACAGTCAGTGGTGCTACTTGACGTTGTTGGATGAACCGATACATAACATCCCAGAGATTCTCAGTTGAGTAGCATCAATGCCTTCGTCATCAGGAACTGCCTGGACACTCAGGCCACAAGAGGCCAGGCAATGTCCGGCACCAGTTGGAACCAAGGGCCCGCTGCACCAGCGTAAGGTCTGACGATGGGCCCGAGGCTTTCATTCTGGTACCTAACAGCAGTCAGGGTATCGTTGGTGAGCCCGTGGAGGTCTGTGTGACCCTCCAAGCATATGCCCCCCCAGATCATCACCGGCCCGCATCCAAACATGCCCCCCTGTCCTACGCCCGTGCCTTTAATGTGAAAGTGAAAACACATTTTTGAAATGTTAAGCCGCGATTACAAGCGTATCAGTCCTTACAAGGAAGAACTAAGGCAAAAAATGATTCCAGTAAATGCATTGTCTGCATTATGGATGAACCAGATATCTGGCATTTTTGCTGAAAATACAAGCCCAACACTGAAACTTCATTGCATGAAGATGAGCTCCTCGTAACTGATCTGTAAAACCCTTGTTAATTAACAAAAATATCAAATTTCGGTAATTCAAAAAATACATGTCATCAAAAGATCTGAAGAAACATATACAATTCATTTATGTACCTCTTAAGTTCAATGGCTCTTATTACCCCCATTAAAGTACTTTGGGAGATCATTTCAATATTATAATAGTTTGGTGTACTGTTAATACCTTATACTGTTTAAGCTGGGCAGAATAAATAATAATAATATTGTGTAAGAAAAACAGACTTGTGTACTGCATTTTAAGCAAGCCTAACAAGCAAAGTACTGCTGGGGTTCAGGGAAAATACATTTACAAAAATCCCTTATTCAATCTTAGAGGTCAATCTCAGCTCATAAAAGGTAACCACAGATTTGGCTGGTAAAGTGTCGGTTGCTCGTCTTAGCCACCTGGTGACTGACATTTTTGGTGCAATGGCATCATTATAGATCACGTGGAGAATCGACAATATTTTGCAGACGCTCTTTCGCATATTGTCATTTTAAGATTTTGTATTAAGGTGTAAAGAGACGTCACAGACTAGAGCATTTTTGTCAATATGTTATATCAAAAGTCACATGACTGATACACTGGAGGAGCCTCCCAAAAGCACACTATTCTTAAAAAGTACCTCATCGTGTTTCTGGGAAGTGGGATCCATTGCTTTTTCTGTTTCAGTGGACTAGGATCGCCTGTAATTCCTGACTTGTCCGCTCAACCAATATCAACATTTCAAAATGGATCAAAATCATTTCTATAAAGTATACATCAATACAGCCTATGAAACCCTTTCCAAAAAAACATGGTGGGAAAGTGAATCATTCTTAGTTTCCAACTGGAACTGTATCTTGGATGATACTCTGAAGAAAACGGCTTGTCTGTCAAAACATAGAAATGGTATTCAATAATTGCATGTGAGCAGACCAGTGTGTGGCATTCTTTTCCTTTACAATTAATTTGTTCAAACAGCCAGCATCTCACCTAACCAGATGTGTGTTTTCTATGCCTTTACACCCATTACTTCCCATGTCTTTGCTGTGAAATTGAGACGCGTTCACAGCTACATGTCCCTATAAAAGGAGTCTTTCAGTTTGTCTTTGTCTCTCGTCAGACGAGCATCTCTCTTGCTTTAATCACAGTACTGTGGCTCCTCCAGAAATCCTGACAGGTAAGGAACTGTGGTAAGGTGTACTAGAGGTGGGTCCGAGTTTAGATTTGAAGGATAGACAATTGGAAGGATGGAATTGTATGGATTAAATACTGTGACGCTGTATAGATGTCACAGTATTTAATCTATACAATTCCATCAGTCAATCTTGCTTTTTAGGACCACCTAGCAAAAACATGAAACAATAAATGTTTAAGACATGTTTTATGAACAGTAACATCATTGCTATTTATAAAAAAAATGGTCATGGTCCCTGGGGTTCCTGTCGGCGTCCCTGATTATATTTATATAGACATAACGACCTTCATTTTATGAAACTGGATTTAAAATGGAATAACACTCTGGGCAAGATTAAAGTGTTTCGGTTTTCTCTCATGAAAACACTTTCCGGTTTATTTGTCTCCGTTTGAGAGAACACAGTACTACCAAAGTTACTACAGTAACTGTAAAACATTTTAGTAAGAGCTAAATCAATGTGAACTGCATACATTTTGTTGTGATTTAATTTATTTTGAATTTTAACTCTTTACTAATCATATGTGTTATATGTGCTTTGTAACCATTTATGTAGTGCTTATGACGGCATTATCAAGCATTTATCAGGCAATTGTCATTTAAAGGATATTTAAAGTGATAAATAAAGGGATTAAAAAGATAAATATTTACTATAATAACTAAAAAATAAGCACTGAATCCATGCAACTTATTTAATTGTTATTGGCAGCATTCTGAAAGCTAAATACATGTTGGTGAATTATTTCTTTCCAATTTATGTAAGCCATTAAGGATTTTACTAAAATATGGCAAGTCTTCATTATCTATCAAAAACAGTAAAAGAAATATTTGTCATGGTTGTGGTGGTAGGACACAGGTGAAGAGACAGGATGACGGTAATAATCCATGTTAAAATTTAAAAAAAGAAATAATAGCAGCAACCGATGCCGTTGAGACGACCACAAACACAAACCAAAATGATCCACACTGGGTGTGGCCAAACATTGAACATAAATAGGTTCCCCAATTGGAGACAACGATCTACACCCGCCTCCAATTGGGGAGACCAAATTAAAATAGATGTGCCTAGAGGCCCCACCTTCTGTTCACTCCTACTCAGTTTCCTACTTCAGGTTTCACCACTATGTTTGTCATTTGAAACAAAAACGCAAACATGTTTTAAAAGCTGTCAGTCATTGTAGATATATAACGCTTTCATATTAATGGCCAACACTCTATTGTTCTGTATCAATAAATCTCTACCTCTAGTCACTCTCATTTTTCTCCATCTCTCTCTGTCTAGACACTATCCCCTCGGGTCACCTTTCTATCTCCCTTCGTCTCCCAGGGGACACACTCCCTCCACCAGTATGCAGACAAACATTAACTTGGGTAACATGGGGAACTCAAACCAACAAATGATTATAGGTGAGAGATGAGATTCCCATTAGCACTTTTATAGTTTTATTACTGCATGATATTAAAGGGCACAAATAAGATTGAGTCTTTGAATGTGTCTTACAGTAGCCACAGATTAATTTATTTCTTTTTTATTGTTTTCCCAAGCCGGCGCGGGTCCATCACCTGCCGTGATCTATGCCCGTGAGTAACACACATATAAATGTACACACACACACACACACACACAAGCAGAGGAAAGTATGAGTTGACTCCTATGTTAGATGAGGTGGGACAGCGCACAAGAAGATTTCGTGGACTTGGACATGTTTGGCTGTTGTCCTGCTTGAACAACCAACGATGACCCAGACCTGTTTTTGGCTATAATCTTTGTTTGCTGGATGTGCATGTCCATGTTCCCATATACTTCCAGGGGTTTTGGAATTAATATAGTCCACAACATCAATGATCACCTACCGTACTTCAAAGTTGATATTGGGTTCATTTCTGCATGACCATGGCTTTTTACACCAAACCCAACCCTGGTGTTTTTTTGCCAAATGGTTCAAAATTTGTTTCATCGGACCACACAACCTGGTTCCAATCAATGTTTAAATGACGTTTAGCATAATCTAGGCGTTTGTGGTTTGGTGACCCATCCAAATTATATGTTGGAGTGGATGTGATCTCAAATTGCAGATTTGGAGACCGGGTGATCCGATGATGTAACCTACTTCTGTAATTCTGTGATTCTTGGCATTTTCCCAGGGCGGGATTCACCTGGTCAGAATGATCTCTATGGTGCAACATTTTTTTTTTCCAGGCAGCATCTTTAATTGAGATTTTTCAAAGGACACCAATGATTGGGGCCAGCATGTTTTGAATGGAATAATTTTAAGAGATGACTTTCACCCATTTCAAGAGATGACCTTTAACAGATTTTAAGAGATGACTTTCACCCATTTCAAGAGATGACCTTTAACACATTTTAAGAGATGACTTTTAACACATTTTATGAGATTGCTTTTGATTTTTACATTTTAAGAGATTACTTTTCAAGATATTATGTTTGACAGCTAATTGTAATTAACCCTAATTTTATGTGACGTATCATATAAATCGGTCTGTAACGTATAATATGTTACGTATTCCTGAGACTAGGTTGGGTTGTCTGATGAGTTTTACTTCTGATCTATAAACCAAAGGTGTTTATCAGTCATATGAGATTATTGCACAGGTTTTTTTATTAAACATCTCAATAATTAGATTTAAAATTACTTTAAAAATAGCTACAAACTAAAAGGTTGAATGGAACCCAGCAAGATGCATGCCCTACAAAGCAAAACTATTTTTTGTTATGTATCTGGATCTGACCTGTCTTCCCTGATTCCTCAACCTAACTGAATATTGCACAGAATCAGTCTTTCCTGATTCCTCAACCCAACTGAACATTGCACATAATCAGTCTTCCCTGATTCCTCAAACCAACTGAACATTGCACATAATCAGTCTTCCCTGATTCCTCAAACCAACTGAACATTTCACATAATCAGTCTTCCCTGATTCCTCAACCCAACTGAACATTGCACAGAATCAGTCTTCACTGATTCCTAAAACCTGCTGGTGATTATATTCAGTTCCACATGGTTCTTTGTAGTTTTTGTCTGTTTTATCCGGGTTTATGATATTCTACCCAGTTCTGTGAGGTCATCTCTAGTCATATCTAGCATGATCTGTTTCAACACATTTCTCTTCTGTTCTAATCAGTATCCTCCTGTCTTCACAGAACGTCCGGTGGTGACTGCTCAACCTCCAGCAGGTATCCTTTTGGCTAATGAGATCAATAAGACCTCTTTTGTATGGAACGCTAAACAAATGTCTTGAGTCTCTTTGGTCAATAAAAACCACAGTGTCATTGTCAAATTTCCAATCTGACCTAATCCTGCTCAGCTTCCAATTTAAGCATTTATTTCCTCTTCTTACTCGGTACCTATTTCCCAAGAAGTTGATGTGAATGTGAGGTGCTCTCAGTCAACTCACCTGGTAATATAATGGTAAATTCATAAAACAACTCAAATGTGAAGGGCTCGTCAAACCCAACAGAACCAAATCAACAAATAACATTTGGCGGGGTCGTGTGACAAAGTGGTACCTTGCTATGCCATTCACCCACCCGTCGTCCCTGTCGATCTCCTTCCGGTCTTAACCAGCGTTTGTCCCGACTGCAGAACCCGCGGTTGTGATGCCGTGGCCGACGTCTATGTCAGGCCGGATGAAGTGCCCTCACTGTCAGGCTGAGATTGTGACAGAGGTTACATACACCTATGGAAAACTCACCTGGGTCCTGATCGCAACACTTGGAATCTGCATGTGAGTAAACGCGCACTCACATTACCCCACGGTGTACCGAAAGGTTCAACACACACTGAATCTCCAGTCATTCTCTTGTTTACCCACTGGCTTCTCTCTCTCTATCCCACCCTCTCTGTAGGATCTGGCCCTGTTGTTTGATCCCGTTGTGTTGTAAAGAATGCGAGGACGTGCAGCACACGTGCCCCAAATGCAGACTAATCACTCACGTCCACGAACGCATGTGAGCCTAGACCCGATCCCTGGCACAAAGTGATCCACATCTACAACTAGGCCAGCCTGGCCTGCAGACACTGCTGCCACATAGTAATCCTTACCTACATTTGTATTTCCAAGTTTTCAGTTTTCAGTAGCTATGACAATAGTAACCTATATATTAAATAGACATTCTTGTTTGTTACATTTTTTATGATTTTTATTATATAATGAATAGTTAACAATTATTGACAATGGGCTATAATATTATAGATACTGTTTTACCACATCAATGATAAACACCAACTTTTCTGGCCTGTTCAGTGACATATCTGTTTATGCCTGAGTTTATGCCTAGGAGAACAAGATTAACCAGTTCCATGTATCAGTAAAATGTGTTCCATGACAACTAAACACATGTTTCCAGTTCTTTTTGATGCATTTTAATCTGTCATTGTTGGTAAATGGTTAAATGTATACTGTCCTATGCAACTGCTATTTGCTTTGAGGCTTTTGGAGGTTACAATGTGCTGTGACTGCGACTATCCAGAGTGCGAATTAAACAATGACATCTGGGGGGAACGTTTCCTCCAGGGTGTAAAGGGAACCCGGTACAACGCAGGCGCCTGCTTCAATGAACTGAACAATCCTTACAGTATCTTGCTTGTTCAACATAATGTCTGCAGTCTGTAGATGATGATAAATCCAGTCCGTAACACCAGCTCATGGGGCACAAACCACACAACAACCTGGGTAGTCAGGGGTCACCAACAAAGTATCCTAGAGCAAAACTGGCAACAAGTCAAACACACACACACACACACACACACACAGACACACACACACACACACAACAGCAAACCATCATATCCGTTCATACCGACCCATACAATACCAGAACCAAAGACACTATCAACCTAACAAAGAGGTAGGCAGATGTTTTACTTCCATACAGAATCATTAATGGCATAGACCCCCCAATAATCTAAATTCGTCAAACTGTTTCCTTACTTAGACTATTTGATTATTTTCAAGGTAAGAAAACAGCTGAAAAATGTGGCTGACTTTTAGGCGGTCTGTGTCTTTAAGTAGCAGCTAGGCTAATGTTTCAGCCTTGAAAGTTACGTAATGCAAAATAATCTATGAAATAAAAAATAGACCACAGAGGTTTGGTATGACTCCTGGGATTTCCTCCCACTCTTATTTTGATGTCAATGGCAAAAAACATACTCCACATGGTGGTGCTGTTTCCCAGCCTCCACAGAACAACTAGTCTCCAGTTTCACAGTAGGAGCACAGATTTGGACCGTCTCTCCCTCGGTCCATGATATATTTTCAGGATGATCCGACTTACATCACTGATCCTAAGATGAAGTCACGGATCTAAAGTGTAGAGTGAGAGACAACGACAAATAGAGAAAGAGAAGCAGAATCATATCTTCATTACATAAGGATTCATTTATTTCTCTCAAAAAAATATTTATTTATTATTATTAGAAGTCTCCTATACTCATTTCCGATTGCTGGTACAGTAGGACACACACACACGCACACGCACACGCACACGCACACAAACACACACACACACACACACAACATCAGCTGTGGGGATTTGTGTGCCTAAAAATGTCGTCACTAACCTGACAACGCACCACAGGGCAGCCACCTAAAGGGCCCCTAATCCTCTTTGTAGGGCCCTACATTGGACCTGGATAGTGAAGACATTTTAGGCACACTAATCTGCACAGCTGATGCTGTGTGTGTGTGTGTGTGTGTGTGTGTGTGTGTGTGTGTGTGTGTGTGTGTGTGTCCTATTGTGCCAGCAATCGGACATGAGTATAGGAGCCTTCTATGCTTAGCCTACATTATCTTCCGTTAAGAACTCTTCTCTACTCTTTATTGATTCCGTTAATTAGGATCAATCAATCAATCACATTTATTTTATAAAGCTCTTTTTACAGCAGCAGTTATCACAAAGTGCTTTCACTTAACCCGAAAGAAGAGCATTGCAGTAAGCTAATCTAGAAGTAACAAAAGCCTGGATATGTTTTTCTGCATCGGTTTTAGATAGAAGGTTTCTGATTTTTGCAATGGTTCAAAGATGAAAATAAGCAACTCTTGAGATATATTTTATATGTTCATCAAACGAGAGGTCAGGGTCGAGGGTAACACCGAGATTTCTTAGTTTTGGGATATAACCATGCAGCCATCGAGGTTCACAGTGAGATCTGCCAACAAAGCACTTTGTTTCTTGTGCCCTAAAACAAGCATTTCTGTTTTTCTTGAGTTTAAAAGAGAGAGGTTCTCTGTCATCCACTTCCTAAAATCTGAAACACATGCTTCCAAAGTAGCTAATTTTCAGGCGTCTCCACGCTTCATCAAAATATATAACTGTGTCATCAGCATAACAGTGAAAATTGACAGTGAAAATTACATCCCCCAGAGGCAGCATATATAGTGTGGACCATAATGGGCCCAGAACCGAGCCTTGAGGAACACCAAAACATACATTTGATTTGTCAGAGGATAAACCATTCACACATACGAACTGATATCTTTCAGATAAATAAGATTTAAACAAGGCTAGAACAATACCATGTAGCCCAATATGGGTTTCCAGTCTCTCTAAGAGAAGGGAGTGATCAATAGTGGAAAAAGCAGCACTTAGATCAAGAAGCAACAGGACAGATGCGGAATCTTTGTCTGAGGCCATTAGTAGGTAATTTGTTACCTTTACGAGTGCAGTCTCAGTACTATGATGGGGTCTGAAACCAGACTGGAGCAATTCATAAATGTTATTTGTCTTAAGGAAGGCATTCAGATGTTTGATAATGGCCTATAGTTGTATAATATGTCTGGATCCAGTTCAGATTTTTATGGAAGAGGCTTATTTTTCGCTCTTTTTATGGAGTTTGGTACACATCTGGAAGAAAGGGAGCAATTTATTATGTTTAACATTGGCTGAACTAGCACCGGAAAAAGCTGGAAGCGGGTCTAGCTGACAATTTGTGGGTTTAGAACAGATTTTGTGAATGTGTCGAGCGATACGGGATCATTTGCCACCTGGTCAGGGAGGTTCAGGACATTCTCAGGACAACTGAGATGGAAACTATAATTATTTGAGGAGTCAGTTATTTGTTTTCTAATGGTGATGATCTATCCATCAAAAAAGTTAATGTATTAATTACAGCTAAAGTGAAGACCCCCCGTTGCTTTTTTGTTAACTGCATCAAACTGTATCAAAGACACTTTTGATTTTTTGTTCCACTCAATCAGGTTGTAGAAATAAGCTGATTGAGCAGATGTGAGTACTTTTCGGTATTGTAGTGTACGGTATATCCAGGCTAGTCTGAATACTTCCAACTTGGTGGAGCCCCACTTTCGCTCCATTTTTCTGGAGGCTTGCTTTAGTGCTTTAGTATTGTCTGTGTACCAGGGAGTGAGTTTCTTGTTCCGTATTTCTTATGTTTTTAGTGGCGCAACCGTGTTTCGCAGTGTTGAGTTTAGTTCCTCGATTAGATCGTTTGCGGATATATTTTCTCTGTCACTGATGAGCAAGATTGGAAGAATATCAAGAAATCTGTTTGTAGTCCGAGAATTTATAGCATGGCTTTTGAAACTCATTGTTTTGCAGAGCAAGTTACTTTCTTGTTTTAACAGTAAATGCAATGAGACAGTGATCCAATATTCCAAGATTTTGCAGGGAAATTATTAGTTCTACAATTTCTAGTTCCATCTGCTTGTCGGCCTCAGACCTACAACTTCCACACTACCTCCAACATTGATGATTGTGTTAGTCTGTAATTGTCTTTTGCTCAGTTTGCATATAAAACACAGGTTGAGGGTTCCATTTCTATAGGGGGAATATCACAAAACATTTCGTTACCAAACGTTTTTCTCTGGATAACAGCGTGTGCTCCATTGGTTTGTAAATTGTATTCCCACATCTCTTCTTTGGCTTTGTTTTGCTGATCCATCCTCACTTGAACCGCTGTCCTCTGGGAATGTCTTTCTCCACACTTTGACCGTATTGAGGGGGCAGTGAGGTGATTGCGCTGGCATGCAGGAGGAAAGAAAAAGGAGGGGATGGAATGAAAACACACCTTAGAAACACACACAGTGAGACTAGTTATTCCCTACATAGCACACTACATTGACCAGGGGTCTATGGGAAATAGTGCACTACCTAGGGGACATGGTTCCAAGTTGGGACAGTCACCAAACTAAGGAGACAGCGACCAGTGGACCTGATATCCACCTGGGTCAAGAACCCGCCCCCACCTCCCACCCCCACATGCTGTCCCATGATTAACATACTCTTCCACTGCCCTTGAAACCTACTGTTAGGAGTTCCTTGGGGATGGATTATTCCTGCTTAATTGGTTGATTCAATTAATCTCGCGGTGAAACGTGTAAGCTGCTCCTGTGGAAAGCATGCCTCCTATATGTAAATTCGCATGCATGTAAATCTAAGACTGTATTGTTGCATTTTGAAAATGATAGACATTTTGGAATGCTTGGCAGTGCCGAACTCAGCAGAGGGGACAAGCAGCACCGTATCACGCGCAGGCTGCGAGGCAGCAGGAAGCCGCTCCTGCCAACAGAATTGCCGCGTTGCGTGTGTGCGCCTCAAGCCGACCGCTGCCTACAACTGAGTGGCTGTTAACATCCCCCGCAAATTTACAGTGGATGGAGAGACAGAGACTCCGAGTGATTGAAAGTGATAGTGAGAGAGGACTTTTTATATCTTTCTTGTATCGGCTGTGTGTGTGGGAGTGAGTCGCGTTGGACCGGTATTTGGATCTTTAAAGCGAGCTGGTTCATTGCCAAAACAACAATGTGATATGCATGATACCGTGGGAAAACATCACAAACGCGCAGGAAAGATGACGCCAGACTGGAGTGCATCTAATGGACATAACTCCGTCCGCCACAGTTCTGTATACCATCGGGGAACAGTCGGGATGGAATACAAACGAAACAGTCCTTGAAAAGTCATTGTTATTTTAATAAAGTCTGCAATAATTGAAAGGTGTGCGTGCGATCGGCTATGTGTACTGCGCGCGTCATTCGCAGATATTGTTCATCACCTCGCGGTCGTCTCCAACAAATTAAGACGGTGAAAAAGCCTGCTAAACAAGCATATTCAAATTATAAAGGACGCAATTAAATGGTTGTGGTTTAGCTTACCTTCTTGAAAGTTATTAAGTGAGCTAACAAAATCACTAACGAGGCTTCCGAGGTGAGTTAACCGTTATTTGAAAATATAACGCCTACGATTAATATGATCATTCACAATAGTTTAATTATTCATGCTTTTCATTGCTCAATTGCAACTTATTATTAGCCCCTATATGTCCCATCAAACTTTTGTATGCTACCCTAGTCTTAATTTCGATAATTTACTTGTGTCTTTATTGTGTCTGTGTGCGCGCGCGTGTGTGTGTGTAGGCCAGTCCGACTTGTCACTCAGCGTGTTGTGAGAAATCAGTTCTAAGTAGGCCAACCCATGCTGCCTCACGTTACTAAGGGAACCGTGGACCTGGTTGCTACAGACTGAGTGGGTTGCTGAGAGGTCCAGAGAAATGGCTGCGTGTGTCTGCGTGTTTGTATGTGTGCGTGTCAGAGAAAATACATTACATAATAATTATTTATTTAGCAAATGAAATATGTAAAAGAAACCGCTAGTTTCCTCGGGAAGAAACTAATTCCACGATCTCTTCTGCTTCTGCACAGGAAGACATACCAGCTGTGAAAGTGACAACAGGAGACCAACACCATTCAAAAACGACCCTGTGTTCTTCTCTTTCAGATGGCCCTCAGCCCTGTCCTCTTCTTCCTTCTCTCTCTGATTGGCTGTGGCCGCACCCAGGATGAAATCATGGACCCCGGCAAGGCGCCTCCCACTCCCCGAGGCTGTGGAACCAACGTGGACCCCCTGTATCGTGCCCTGTGTGACCTCGGGTCCGTCTGGACAGTTGTGTTGGAGGCCGTGGCCTGCGGAGGAGCCATAACCTCCCTGGTCCTTTTTGTGGTGCTCCTAGTCAAACGACGCTCTGTCCTTGACCCGGATCGACGCTCCGGACTGGGGCCTCTTCTCCTCCTGCTGGCCTCCCTCCTGGCTCTGTTCTCCCTGTCCCTCGCCTTCATGGTGGGGCGAACAGAGGCCGTGTGCGTGGTCCGCAGGGTCCTCTGGGGCCCACTGTTCGCCCTCTGCTTCTCCTGCCTGCTGGCCCAAGCGGTGCGTCTCAAGAGGCTGGTGTCTGGGAAGTCCAGCCCCAAAGGGGGCGCCCTGTCTGGGCTCGGCGCGGCCCTCGCCCTGGTCCAGGGGATCATCTCCGGAGAGTGGCTGCTGCTGAGCGTGGTGAGGGAGAGCCACGGAGCCTGCGACTACCCCCCGCTGGACTTCGCCCTGGCATGCAGCTACGCCCTGGGGCTGCTGGTGGCCGCGCTCGGCCTCTCCCTGGGCGCGGTGCTGTGCGGGGGCGATGGGGGCGAGGACGAGGAGGGGAGCGACGGAGGAGGCGAGCGGCGATGGAGGTGCAACGGCGTGTGGCTCTTCCTGGCCTGCCTGGCGTCGCTGTTGCTGTGGGCCGCCTGGCTCGTGCTGTATCTCCACGGCGACGCGGCGCTGAGGAGGGCGCGGTCAGGCGGCGGCGCTCGGCGGCCGGACTGGGACGAGCCGGTGTCGGCGGTGGCCTTGGTGGCCCAAGCCTGGGTCCTCCTGCTGTTCCACGCTATCCCAGAAGCCCACCTGTGTCTGAGAGACCCGCCGGCACCCAGCCAGCACGACTACTTTGACACCAGCCAGCCCCCGCCGCCCTGCTTTCAACAGGATATGACACTCACACGTGGACCTTACACAGAGAACCAGGCCTACTCCATCGAGGAACACAGTGCAGGTAAACAGTGTGTGTGTGTGTGTGTGTGTGCGTGCCAGTTTGCGTGCACACATATTTTAATGATTATCCACTGGAAAAAAATTGGATTTTACACTGAACCTGGCTAGTAACACTCCTCTAATTATTGTTTGCTCACTCACTGCCTGTCTTAGCCCTAAGAGGTGGGTCATTCCATAATAGAGGGATACGCCCGGGAGTCCCCTTCAGAGGTCACATGTACCAGCCCACTGAGATGGCCTTGGTAATGAACGGAGGAACGGTCAGTGGCTTTCATTTCTCCACCATTCTTTTTCTCACACACACACAAACACACACACACACAGACTAACCACTCGTCTGTCTGTCATAGATGCCCACTGCGCCAGTACATTACACTGGCAGACAGCTCTGGTGAGAGTGGAACTTTGGAACCTGCCTCCACAACGGAACTGCATTCTATGGTTCCGGAATTCTCTGTGATCTTCAGATTCCCGCCAATGTCTCTACCTCATCTGAGGACGGGCTTGAAAACACTGCACCTAGGTTAAACAATACAAGGTTAAGGCATCATAAGATTGCACAAGTAAGTGTTGAGGTAAAAAATAATAATAATAACAGCACACTGTTACTGCTGGCAAATGCTGTAGTTTTAATAAATTGTAAATCAGAGACATTGGTCAGGCATCTTTCGACATAATGCCTGATGAAGTTCCCTGACCGAAATTAGTGTTTATTTTTTCAGTTTTTGTGCTGATACCATTCACTCTTCTATTCAAATCAAATGTGACAGCTGGTTTCTTATTGAATAATGGTGCAAAGAGTTATGGGATATTAGAATCCCTTATCTTAACCTTGTACCGTATAACCAAGAACTGCACAAGTTGACCTCACAATTGTTATCTTACCTTTGTATGCACTTTGACCCTTGAAAGACAAGGGATTAGATATTTTCTAAGCAAAACTCTGCAGCCTGGACTGTACCCCGCAAAATTCTAGTCATATTCCCCAAATATTAAAACCTGGAAATATTTTGAAAGTTACCAGAAGTTTCTCCAATCCCCAATCACAACGATTACGACAACTGTCAACCCTTAGAGAACAGTTTTCACAATTTGTATATTTTTAGCTCTTGTGTTTTGTTGCTCTGTACCGGATGAAAGCCTTCATGAAGCAGCGGAGATACAGGGTAGTCAACCAAACCGCATACTATTCCCTACGAAGTAAACTACTTTTGACCAGAGTGGATGACGGTTTGGGTCACCGTAACACACCTGAGTAGGGAATAGGGCGCCTTTTGGCATACAGTCAGTGTTTACTGTATGTAAATTACATCCATCCACCCTGTTCTCCGGCCTTGCCTGCCCACTCATGTTCTCTACCGACTGAGTGCTGGGATCTGAAACAGCCCCGTACTCGGCAATCAATGCTCCACTGCTGACCAAGGCCAACGGTTCTTGAGTGACGCTCAGGACTCAGCCCACGGGTTTCGCTCCAAATCGATGATTATCCCTATTCAAAAAACTGTGGACAAGGTGTTTTTTATGCCGCCGTGACGAGGGTGTGTTTTGGGTCTATCGGAGTTGTCGTAATCACGCAATTCATCAAGGTAATCTCTGCCCGTCGCTACATCGAGATAGAACGCCCGCGTGAAGTATTTATATTACGAATGTTATGCGGTTATATTTTAATTTTAATATTGGTGTCACAAAAACGAGTACTGTATTTTTTGTGGTTCTGTGAGATCAATCTTTTTTTAATCGCTGGTTGTAAACATTTAGGAGGGTTCTCTTTTTACCTAAGAGTGCAATATCAGTGTTATTAAATGTCAGAATATATATTGATGGATGACGTGTGCACCTCATACTATATAATTCTCAAAGATTTTCGTTGCTTTTTGCGTGTAGCTATCTATGAACACGTGACCCCTGGTCCTTGACTGGACTAATTTGCTGCCTGTTATCCTTGCGGTGCTGTTGACTAACCCATTTCGGGAAACTGATATGGGGACTTCTAATGTTGTGGCTTTACTGTGACCGGTCAAGGAAGTCCTTTGTATAAGCTAGTATAACTTGTGGTTTTGGACTTGTTTGGTTGTCTCTTAAACACAATGATCTCACTAACTTCATAAAATAAATATTGTCTTTGAAGTGGTTAAACTATTTGAAAGGATTTCCTGTAACTGTAAACAGACTTACTAAAACTGTTTAAGGTGTATGTAGGTTTTGTAGCATGCAATGTTTTAAGAACAAAAAAATCCCTATTAAAGTTTTGGAAAGTTTAATTTTGATTCTATCTGAAATTGCAGGTTGTTTGTGTTTTTCAACCATTACCTATTTCAGTGTCAAACAGAAGACTTCGTGTGGGCTTAGCCCTTCTATCTTTGGTACGGGACGGTTGTGACCTAAAACTTTCAATAAGCTACAGGATTTGAGTGTGCAGTCCTAAATCGCAGTCTTTCAACCAATAGTGCCCTACTTTCAACTAGAACTTTGTGTTGAAACTAGTGTACTATTTAACCGTACAGACGGTAAGAGCAAGAATGAAGTACCCTGACGCCCTCTGCTGTTGGTTAGAGGCAATCTTGGCTCCATGAAAACAGATCGCCCACCAAACAAATTCTGCCCTCGTTGACTGCTACATACGACATATATTTCGTCCAACATTTTTGTGGACGAAAAATGCTTCAATTTGAGTTTCTCAGAATATTCAAAATTACTACAACGTGAATTTACAGTATGTAACATTTGGGAGTCATGAAGCAGTGGAAATCGAACGATTTTTTTTGTCTCTCAACATGTTTAGAAAATATACAGTAGATACAAAGTGCTCTCTTTCTCTTCTATTTTCGCTATCCCATAATAGCCTTAAACTAAAACACCCAAAACGTACAATTTATTTCCTCACTGTAATTCGTACACCAATTGTATAGCAAGTCAGCTCTACGATGAACTTAGATATGTTGATAGGGTCGCATGAAGACCATTCGCCAAGGAAGAGAATCTAATTGTATTTCCGGGTTAAGAAGCGATACTTGCACGTTTCCACGTGAGTTTTCAAAGTAAGTAAACTGTAATTTTGTTATTTGTGATTATTGAATGATCATGACACGTTCAGGTAGTAATTTAAGTATGTAGCAGATTGTTTCTGTTATCGACTTTGACGTTTGTTTGACATAGCTTTAACTATCTTATGCTAAAAGTTACCATCAAATCGATAGGATCTAGCTACGTTTACATGATCTCTGGAAAACAAGTAAATCTCGTAATATGGTCAACTTCTGCCAACAGAATCTTGCGTATAATTAAGTAGACGTTCTAATCCAGAGCCGTTTGAGTAGTGAGTGCATATTGCATAAATGGTCAAGCTGCACAACTTATGTACCTACGATTTTTGAAGATCAGATTTATTTTGTAGCTTAATTATCAAACAGACTATGTTTTTATGCGTGCATAGCGTCCTTTGTCGTTAACTGAAATGACAATGTTATCTAATCCTTGCAGACGGCATCCAGTGACGAAGTGGTGTTTGTGTCCGAGAAGAGAGGATACAATTCAGCTGCAAATATATTCATTGATAAGGTAGATGACTTTGCCGTAATATACTTCAAATCAGCAAGTAGCAATTAGTTCGTCGAGTTTCATCAGCAGTCATTATCAATGAATTTCACTTTAAAAGGCCCCTTGCCCGTTTTTGTTAACCGTCATCTGGCTGCTACATTTATTCTACCATCCGGCAATGAAAAATCATGTCTGACGCTAACCTACTCCCTCCCTTTGCGACACTTTAGGCTCAACGTCTGGCCCTACAGAAGGACATTGACGAGGAGTCCCTGCCCACTGTCTCCGTTAGATCACTGGTTCGTATAAGACTTTGTCTTGCTCGCTAAAATCCCTCTGGCCAGCGTCCCACATGGCGTCCTTTTTCTCTCTTTGATGCACTACTTTACCAAAACCAAAAGTGGTGGACTAAAGAAAACAGAGTGAAGTCCATCTAGGATCTAGTCAATGTCAATTCAAAACTAAAGGCCACATTTCTGTCAGAGTAACTGTCCTTCAGGCAGTCAAGTTACTGTGGGTTGTTTGTTTTTCCTCATAAGGTCAGAACAGACACTGACGTCAAGAAGATAGTTACCATGAAGAAGAATGTCATTGTGAAGGAAGAAGAACATCCTGTAGCAAACACCTCATTTAACAAGGGGATTGACAAAGGAATGAAGAAGAAGAAGAAGAAAATGAAAGCAGAGACTATGGTCGATAACCAAACGGATTCCAGTGTGGACAGAGAAAATGCAGTAGTAGAGAACAATAACAATAAGTCATCAGAGTCATTGATGCACACCATTGGTCTGAATAGAATGGAGACAAACAAGAGTGTTGGGGGGAGCATCAGGAAGAAGCAGAACAAGAACAAAGGTGATGACCAGAACCTGTGTGAAACGGAGGAAGTAAGGGAACAGAGTGAAGTGGAAGATCGAGGACCCAAGAAAAAGAAGCACCGCTGTAAGGCAGAAGAGATAGAGGTCAGCATTATCGGGCCAGGAGAGGAGGGTGAGCCCAAGGTGGGCAGTAAAAAGAAGGGAAAGATGACCGTGGCTCAGGCCAAGGTGGGGGAAAAAAGAGTCAAAAATAAAAAGAATAGCCCTATAGATGCCGAACCTACAGGGGATATTCAAGAGGAAGAAGCTGGGAAGATGCCAAAAAAGATGAGATTGACAACTGAGAACGGAGAGGCAGAGAAAGAGGTGAGGTTGATTAAAAAAGAGAAGAAGAGAGTGGCCATTGAGAACGGAGAGGCAGAGAAAGAGGTGAGGTTGATTAAGAAAGAGAAGAAGAGAGTGGCCATTGAGAACGGAGAGGCAGAGAAAGAGGTGAGGTTGATTAAAAAAGAGAAGAAGAGAGTGGCCATTGAGAACGGAGAGGCAGAGAAAGAGGGGAGGTTGATTAAGAAAGAGAAGAAGAGAGTGGCCATTGAGAACGGAGAGGCAGAGAAAGAGGTGAGGTTGATTAAGAAAGAGAAGAAGAGAGTGGCCATTGAGAACGGAGAGGCAGAGAAAGAGGTGAGGTTGATTAAGAAAGAGAAGAAGAGAGTGGCCATTGAGAACGGAGAGGCAGAGAAGGTGGTGATTATAAAGAAGAAAAAGAAGAAAATGGCCCCTGAGAACAGAGAGACAGAGAAAATGGGGTTGATAAAGAAGGAAAAGAGAGTGGCCCCTGAGAACAGGGAGGAGGAGGAAGTGGTGTTGAAAAAGAAGAAAAAAATGGCAGCTGCCAAGGCTACCGTAACTGTAAAAGCAGAGATGGTGGCAGATAAAGACAAGTGCACAGGCTTAGAGACGGGAGGAAAAGAGGAAGCAAGGGACCACAAGAAGGCAGGGAAGAAAGACAAAAGGAAGGTTTCTGCACCAACTGAGGATGCGATCAAGGTGGAAGAGAAGCCAAAAAACAAGAAAAAGAAAAAGGCTCATCCGAAAGGAGAGGCACAAGCTGATGATGGAGAGAGCAAGGGAACGATGCCTGTTGCAAATGGGAAGAAAGCTAAGATGAGCTTACAGAAGGACTCTTCTGAGGTAAAGACGCAGAGCCAGGAGAGCATCCCTCTGAGGTCAGGGAATGGGAGAGGAGAGATTCCGGCAAAGGAAAAACGGAAAAAGATAAAGGTCGAGCACTGTGACCCTGAAGACCAGGTGGTGAGTTGAACCCTAAACACCCTAAACTCTTCACAGGACTTCTGTGTTCCCACAGTATGTCCGTACTGATATCAACACATTGAGTAATCAATGGCAAACTCATGTCAATCCATCGACTGATGGTTATCAACCGAGGATAACTGTTACTCTTACCAAAACTCCCTGTTCTCCTGGTTGGAAGGGTCACGGAATCAGCGGGAAATAAGGAATCCTCCAACCAGGATTTCTGAAAAACCCAGGAATTTTGAGAAATGTTTTGCCTTTGTTTTAACGAGTTCCTTGTTGTTCTGCTTCAGACCACACCACAGAAGGATGTTGTCTTCCTGTCAGAGACCAAGGGAAACACAGACGAGATCAACATCGATCAGGTAGATCACTAAAGACCCAATAAATTACCACAATCCCGTCCACCAATCCAAGTTCCATTGGGGGAGGGCATGAATTAACCAGTGTTGTGTAAACGTTAAAATGTCATGTTTGGAATGCATTCATTAAAGAACCAATGTGAATATAACTAATGACACCAATGTGAAAGGTCTACATTAGATTTATGAATAATCCATCCTCTGTAGCAGAGATCTCAGACTGTACATGAGAAGGCGAATGTGAAGAGAGTTGAGTCCATGGAGCATAGTGATTGGTCCAGCACTAGGCTTTATCTGTTCCTGGGCAACCTCTCAGAGTTGAAGTAGCTAATTACAGAGAAGAGGAAGTATCCAGGCCAGTACAACATGAGCTGTGCAGTTCAGGCACTGTCCTTGGAGCTAGTTCATTGCCTTATTCCTCCGGGTGATCCGGTTGGAGTTGTGAACACACTGCCGAACGGCTTATCAGATGGGATCTGCCAGTTACCAACATAATATTGAGGAGGGATCAGCCAATAAAGTTGTCATTCCCAACCAGTTGACTGAATTAAAGATGGATGCTTGCGATAGCAAAGCCATGCTAGAACCAATTATCTTCCAGTCATGTCCTCTTAACAGGATGCCCACATGGGTCTGGGTCACCCTCTCCTGGCACAGAGAATCACCACACACTTCTACAGCATGTTGTAACACGGCCTTCGTACGACGAAATTCTGACCTTAAAACACTTGGGTTTTCTCTTTCACAGGCGAGACGTCTGGCTCTGCAGAAAGAGATAGACGCAGAGTCCAACCCAGTTCATCCCAAAGTAGCAGCGGTCAGTACCAAATGTGGCTCCCATTACGCCAGAACTCAAGTCCATCTTGTTTTCTGGAGGGCGTCTTTATAGTGTGGTCCTGGCCCTTCTGGCACTATGATTAGGGCTCCATTAGGAATGCACTTGAACACTTCCTGTTACAAACGTTCAAAACGCGGTAACACTTTAAACCATGGAACAAACATGACTTCTCTGTCCCCCCTTTAGGGTTTAGGCCAGTGGGGCACCGCCCAATTCGACAGCTCCGACCAACAGAATAAGTTCCTGCGTTTGATGGGCGGCTTCAAGAAGAGCGGCCAGCCAATGGGAGCGAGCGGGGCGGCGGCCGGGCGGGCCAACATGGCCCTGACAAAGGACGGACAGCAGAGCTTACAGCAGAAGCTTCTGGGAGAGTTTGAGCGTGCTCAGTCGCGCCGCATGGACTTCACCGGCAGGGGTGCAGGGCTTGGGTTTTCAGCGCCAGCCAATAAGAAGTTCTCGATCGACGTCAATGCCACTCGATCGATACGCTTCGATGACTGATGGGCCATTGAATAGGCTAGGGGCCTGTTACTGTGCGGACCTCGCCAATAAAGCCATCCGTGTCTAGGATAGTGGGTGGGACTTAACGTCATACTTCCTAATGAGCCCAGTCAATTGGCTGGTTTTAACTCCATTGGCAGATCAATTCAGGAAGGATTCAGTCAGAAACCACTCCCTATGATGACATTACAATGTTAACGTGTGTCCACAAAAGACTCCATCATTGGAATATAGGGACGCCTCCTAGATTACACTGTCCTGAAATGACCTGGGTCTGTATGTTTGTGTGAGAATGTACATATGGGTCTATAAAAGATTCAAATTTTATGTGATACTGTTGAGAAGTGGCGTAGACGTTTAGGATACTTGCCGTCATGAACGGTCCCTGGGACACCTGCCGCCACACAACTTTGTTCTCTACTACTGTAAATGAAGGCCACATTGGCAGTGAATTTCCTGTGACTGGTTGACTTCCATCTGGCAGATGATGTACCACCGTTTTCTACTGTGTTCATGCGTTATGTGTATTTTAGAACGTATCTCTTTTGATTGGTTCAGACCCCGGAGAGCCCCTTGGCTGCTGATGAGGCTCCTAATAAAATGAGTGGAACACATGGCAGAGACGGGATGGCTTTGTACTCACTTTATTCAACCCTTTAAACATGTTCCTCGGCTGACAAGTTCATAATCAAAACCAAGGTACAGCGTTTAAAAAAAGATGGTAACTGTATCTGTTACCATAGAACTCTGATCTGTTTCTAAACCCTTCACCTGAAAGTGTGCAATCGTTCATTTAACCGGAAAGGACAGCTAACAGATACGCTAGAACATCTACAAGGGAATGCTCATACCAAACAACTGGGTTACAGGATCAGAACACATCTGGGTTATGGGGTATCAGATCAGAATGGAACCAGGTGGATCAGAATGGAACCAGTATTTAATAAACATGTGGTCCTACAGCAAGGGCAGGATTAATTCCAGCCCCGCACTAACAAGACTGATTCAGCCAATCAAGGCCCCCGGTGATCGACTGAATCGGACGTTGTAGTGCTTGGGTTAGAACAAAAGCCTGCCCAGGCTGTACTCTACAACACTTGCCCTATAATCGAAGTACACTTCAACGTGAATTCATCTTTGCGTGAGACACGGCTGCAGGAAGCTGTGTGTTCCTGGCGGGAAAACGACGAGGGGCTGGATGTTGGGCGAGCCGGGCGACCGTCACGCCAGCAGGTACTCAGGTTGCACCCGGGCCACTTTGCGGAACTCCTTGGCGTGCGTTCGGGGACACTGCATCTCACACCAGCTGACCGGTACCATTTGGGCTCCTGTGAGAAGGGGCGGGCAGCATGGGTGACATGGACTTCGTATGGCCTCCCCCAACCGGGCTACCGGTTTCTCATCTGACCTGATGTGCCGTGTGGGGCTATGGGTCACATCATAGGCCAGGGTGGCAGGTTGTCAAACCACTGGAGCGTCTGACAAGGAACTTGAAATGTGTAAATGGATCCTTGAGCAAAACAATGAACCCAAACATTTTCTGTTTCTCTAGATAGCCGGGTCAAATGTAAAATGTCCTCTTTCCCCGAGGCTGAGTTTCACCCTTGACTGCAAACCTGCAGTGTCCACTGAGGTTGATAGGACGGATGGATGTAGGCCAACTCCTTCGAGGCCGCCTCACCTGCTTCACTGTGGGCCACCACCACGCCTAGCTCATTCTCCGCCGTCGTCAACAGGTAGTTGGACTGGACGTCTCCCAGGGAGATCTGGAGGGTCAGGAGGTCAAGGGGCAACCACATATTTTGAACAGAACGAGTCAGAAATTGACCAAACCTGATCAGAAGAGACAGGGACGCGAGGCGATTTGAAAACAATCCATAGACTCAATTCTGCCAGTGGCCTCAAGGGCTTTGTTTAATAATGAGTGTTAGCCACTTATAAATGAGGACCCAGATCTAACCCGCTGGTGACCTGTGACCCGGCTGTCAGTGTTAGGATACAACTTTAGCCAGGACGATGTCACCGGGACGGAAGCTTTTATACGTCTCGACCTGGAAACGAGATCAAAGGTTATCATGGCCCTAAATCTATTCCACTTCAATAATAAGAATGAATGCCAATTCCTGACTGACAAGAACTTCAGACAGGCATTTTACAACACTGATTAAAAGAAAACTGCCAAAAGATACAGGGGTCTGGAACTAAACCAAATAACACATGCCAGATACACAGCGACCAGTCCACCAAATCAAGAGGAAGAACCTTGGCTGAAAACCTACCCTGTCTTTTTCAGTTGCTCGTACATCTTCCTTCCTGTGTGTATAGGCATGTTAGACAGGGTTAGGTTTCACTACACACCCATGGTTAGTTGTGGTACTGACGAGAAGGTAAACAAGGCTTTTCTATTGTTACGAATATTCAAATTGCCCGACTACAGTTGGAATAACCATTTAACAACCATGTGGAATATCTAGCCTGGTTACCGGATGGTTCCTCTGAAGCGGTCCTTCAGTGGGGTCGAACCGACGTAGAGAATGTGGACTTTGGCAAACCTGGAGTTGATACTGGTCACCTACACCAAAGAGAAGGCACCGGTTACACACCCACACGTTTGAGAAATTAGATCAACGACAATAACAGCACATTTATCAAACATTATATTTTATTTGACTCTGTTCAGGACAACAGGCACAGCTTGGTTGTTTTCTTTAACTGAGACTGTGAGGTGATGATGTCACAAGACATGGTTGATGAGCATAAGACAAGATGCCAGACACACGGAAACATCTAGAAATCAAGTGCTTTACACATCTTACCTTACAGGTGACTATCGCGCCAACGTCTGGCAGTAGCTGTGTCTCCGTTTCTCTCACCACAGAGATCACTGGGAGCTTCAGGACACACACACACACACACACACACACACACAGTTTGCCACAGCAGTGCTGTTCACTTCCTACATTACTGTCTTCTATGAATGGTATTCGATAAAGACATGAGTCACAACCACACCCATACAACACATGTCAACACAACTGCCACACCTCTCACTTTCCTCACGTTCATTTCCTTCTAACCTCCCCTTGCGTCTCAACACCTCCCTCTCACAGCCCTTCCCTCTCTGGCATTCCTCTGCTCCTTTAATGCTCGTAAGAAAACAACAGAGCGCTTGGAATACATGTGTAACCGTCCCTCTCCCGACCTCCCCTCTCACCTCCTCGCCCTCATTCTTCCGGAGAATATACCCGGCTAGTGAAGAGTAGATGTAGCCGTGGCGTAGATACACCCCAGTACCGGGGATACAGTCCTCTGTACTGCACAGCCTGTCGCCTGGAGACACACACACACACGTTCACTGCTGAGAATTTATTACAATTCCACTGATGACATTTTCAACAGAATATTATCCGACTGAGTATGAAACATGGCAGTTAAAGTAAATAGTTTCCGCATGCACAATGTGGCCACACATTTCATACGTAAAAAAAAAAAGGCTAGCGGGAATCTGGAAGAATGATTAGCTACAGTTTATATTCTATACCTGTATTAATATGGTTATCAGAGAACGCTTAAAAAAGCGTATCATGTCTCATCCCAGTTCCAGGCCAACGGTTGACAACCAGACTTTCTAAATGAATCACTGCTCTTTTATTTGACGTGGTGTTGACATTGAAGTTTACGTGAAAAGTCCTCGGGGAACAGTCCATCACAACAGACGCGGAATGCTTGGAACTAGAGCGCTCCGGTTCACACGTCTGGAGGCCGTGGGCAGGGCACTTAAAAAACTGACGAGCTTGAAAAGTGTAAGTCAACTTCTCCAGCCTAGTTCTAAACCACAAGACTTTCACTAGTAAACTTGTACCAACAATGCACTGGGTGAATACAGTAAGCGTATTCACGTTACATTTAACGTATGTTTCCCGCTAGCATTTTTAAAACAAATTTACGATTTTTTTTACTAATGAAATGTGTGACCACATACTGTTCGTAGCTAATAGACAATACTGTAAGTTAAGCGAGCATGGTGGTGAGACAGCACGCAGTTTCCCGTGCTAGAAAGCTATGAAGAACGTAACTTCAAAAACGGCGACATTTTAATTAGATTCTCTATGACAATTGCCCAATGCTCTCGAATATCAAAACTATACAGTTAACATATCCGTTTAAATGTTTGTAATCTCACACTCACCTGGAACACACAGCTTCATGGGCGACATGTTTTCAAGAAGAGACGAACGCGAGTCGATTGGTTCTGGTGAGAGCTAAAGCTGACGTCCTATTGGTTGATAATGCGGAAGCCTACTAAGGCTATAATGTTACGCCATATTTGTTGTGGCTTGCCTAACGCCACGGTCACAAACATCAATTTACTAACTGCAATTGTCTAAAATGCATTGCCTTTGCCACGGTGACTAGGAGGAAGAAATCTACGGACGGGAATCACAAGGAACAACAGTCCAGAATACATTTAAAACATACAAAGGTTGCACTCATTTATGTTGGCTCATAAATAATAACATTTAACTTTATTTAACAAGAAACACTAAGCATAAGTCAACAGCATACAGTTAAAATGAGAAAGGGTGTAGGAACTCTCCTAAATGATGATGACATTTCACAGAAAAGTTTGCGTTAACCGGCCATTTTCTGAAAACATAGGTCAAAATATGATTACAATAATTTTTACAACAAAAACTATTTTGGGGAATTCATACATCTTGGCACCCACTTTTTTGTCAGGGATAATAGTCAATTCATCAAGATGTTTATTTCTCCCTTAAGAGAAATACATTATTATCTGGTGCAATGCGTTTTTGCAGACTTTAAATACTGGCTGGTCCCTATCCCGTGTGTTTTATATACTATAAATAGTAGCTGGTCTCTATCCAGTGTGTTTTGTATACTGTAAATACTTTTTGGTCCCTATCCAGTGTTTCTATATGTTTGAAATACTAGCTGGTCCCTATCAAGTGTGTTTTTCATATACTGAAAATACTATCTGGTCCCTGTTCCGTGTGTTTTTGGTCAACTGATATTGTGATGATCTGTGCCCATTGATGCCTGTTATAATACTGAGACAAATGTCAACGCTAAGGGAAGATGTGCAGGAAGCAAACGCCTATCAATTCCACCTATTGCATGGAGACATGTCTGTCTGTGTTTCACTGTCTGTGTAAATGTGACCGTGCGATATCACGGTGGTTGTGAGATTGGCCGCGCTGGCTCCTCGTCCACCAGGGGGGGCCACTGCATCTATTTCTTGGCCTTGCCCTGGGCTGCCACAGCCTCCATTGCCTTCTTCACGGTCTCCTCGTCTCCCAGGAACTGCATGGGCGCCACGGGCTTCAGGTTCTTATCCAGCTCGTACAGGATGGGGATTCCCGTGGGGAGGTTTAACTCCATGATGGCCTCCTCTGACATTCCTGGAGAACAACACGTCCATCAGGCAGTAAAATACAGTTACATAGAGAGGCACAAAAACATGACTGTACCCCTAGTGTCACATTAACACACTAGCGGCATGAGTGAACATGCCTTAAATGAAGCTCACTTTGTGACCTTTCTACCGGGATCTTTCTGGATTCCACCTATTGGATAGAATCAAAGAACAGGTGTCCCAGTTCAGGTCAATGATTCACCTGTTCGTTTCATTCTATTCCCATGCATTTAATCCTGAATATGGGACGGATGAAATCCAGATGGATTCCTTTAGTAAAAATGGGCCCAGAAGACTGCCTCTCATTCAGTCTCTCTTTTCAAGCCAATTCATTTCTCTCCTCCTCTTAGCTCCTCCCCCCACTACGATTACCTACCCTCCAGGTGTTTCACAATGCCCCGGAGACTGTTGCCATGGGCAGCGATGAGAACCCTCTTCCCGTCCTTGATCTGAGGGACAATCTCGTCGTTCCAGAAGGGCAGTGCCCGGGCAATGGTGTCCTTCAGGCTCTCGCAGGACGGCAGCTGGTCCTCCGACAGGTCCCCATAGCGACGGTCCTGCAGAAAACACCGCACTGGTTATCGCTGCAACGCCCGAAGCGGTACACCGTGTGCTTTTCCGATCCTAACGAAGAGTGCGCACGCCCCACCTTGCTAATGTTGTTGTAGAAGTCATGGTCCTCCTCCATGGGAGGGGGCGGGGTGTCATAGCTCCGCCTCCAGATCTTCACCTGGGCCTCGCCGTGCTTCTCGGCCGTCTCCGCCTTGTTCAGCCCCGTCAGGCCGCCGTAGTGGCGCTCGTTCAGGCGCCAGGTGCGGTGGACGGGAAGCCACATCTGGTCGATGCCGTCCAGGACCAACCACAGGGTACGGATGGCCCTCTTCAGGACTGAGGTGTAGCACACGTCAAACTCGTAGCCGGCGTCTGAGCGGAGGAGCCAGAGGGAGGAGGCGGTTGGAGAGGACAGAGTGGGCGTGTCTGTGTGCATCATACATGGAATCTCCAGCAAGGAGATCCGCCACACAGAGACCTTTAACTATGGATATGAGGTGAAGGAATGTTCTGGATATGAGGTGAAGGAATGTCCTGGATATGAGGTGAAGGAATGTCCTGGATATGAGGTGAAGCATTGAACTTGGTGGTTAACCCAACTCATTTCAGTCCAGTTCTGTTTTCACTCCCTCCTGATGTCTGACACACAGTAAATTAACCTAGATAATGCACAACCAGCTTACTTACATCTCTGGATCCTCCACTAGCAAGACTACGGCTGGTACATACACTGAATTAATGTATGCAGCCTGCGACAATCCAAGTGGCTCCGCAGTCACACCCAGCTAGAGCCATGTCGCCCAGCCTAATTTTAAACTAGTTAAACATGTCACTCTGTCTAGGGATGGTCAAACGAGGCTTCATTAGCGTTATTTTAGCAGCAGGATATTATGCTGCCAACACTCAGATTTTCTTTATCACAAGAAGGTGATTTCTTTATCACAGGAAGGGAGAAGGTCATAGGGTGTAGGTCACAGGGTACAGGCCACCCAGCCTATCTTCCAAAAGTCCCATTCAACCAGTCAGAGCTATACGCCCGCCTACTTCGGACAAGTCATAGGGTGCATTTCATACACAGGCTATAAACGGTCAGATAATGCCGCAGTGCCCGTGACACAATGAGGTCTCTTTCCCCCAAGCCGCGCATTGCGTAACCAAGCAGCCCATACAGGTCTCCTTGGCCCTTGCTAACCCGTTAATCTAAGGACCAGAGAGAGTCAGAGTGAGACAGAGAGATTATCATTATACTGTATAACATTTTTGACCGGCGTTCACCTTTCAGAGCCTGGCCTCCTCTCTTAGCTTCTTGCTCCCCGGTCTCACTTAGGTCTGCGTCGAACCACCCGCAGAAGCGATTCTCCTGATTCCAGCAGCTTTCTCCATGACGGATCAGAACCAACTTGTACGCGGCCATACCTTTACTTAAATTTGCGACTCGTCCACCGCAATATTTCCGGGAATTTAGGAGTAAATAGCGTCTTCTTAAATGCGGGGACAAAATCCGCAGCAATGTCGTGGTTCTCTACTTTGTTATCTCTCGGGTTTGGATGCGACCTTAGTCGAATTTGGTTCGAGATGACAATGCGAGAGATTACCAAGATTCACTGTTGTGAACTTGACAGCACCTGTGTAAATGCCTAGCTCTCCTGCTTCCTGTCCTAACTGACCAATCAGAATCCTTGTAGCGCGCGGCGCTGAGGAAGCGAACCAAGCGGACACGCGCACGTCAACCTGCGACATCGTGAAGAATGTAAGAGGACGCATCCGAAGGAATTTTACCTCATGGAGTCCGTGAGGTCATTGACTTGCCATTAAAAGTGTACATAATTTAATGTCGTCAAGTGGGTGGTACCAACGTAGTCCTGAGTAAGGAGTAGCCAATTGAGTTGAAAGCCTCACCAGTTCTCCCGGGTCATCGGCAAGGAGCTGAAAATCCCACCGGCATGAGAATGTTAAAAATAATGGATGTGTCAATGACAGTCCCCTCCTGAACTGCCATTTTGGCCCAGTGGTTTCAAACCCTCTCTGTGTGCTTGGTGATTAGAGACACACAGCTGGTCAGCCGTTTACTCACTATGACGACGCTGTCCTATTTTATAACACAATGGGAATGTGTTACGTGCAAACTTACTAATGACATGGTATGTAAAACCTGTGATTATGTTGCTTGTCATTAAATGATTGGCCGCCCAGATGCTCTGTCTTTTGTCTTTCCCCCTCTAAGAGGAAGTTCATGATACGTGCAAAACGGGTGTTGTGTGTATTTTGGTGTTGAGGGTTTTGTGCAATAGTGGGTATTGTGTAAACAAGAATGTAGAAGCTTGCTGTGTGTTGTTGAGCGGCAAACGCTTGCATTGTCATCACTTGGTCTTCCGTCTGCTGGTCTCAGAAAAATCCTGACAGCTTGACTACAGTAAAGAGGGTGGATCCTGTCAAGTCCAGTAGCTATGCTACAATGTGGCACGCAGATTCTGGGTGTCTTCTAACCTTCTCTATGCGTTCTGTCCATAGAATGGCACAGCTAGTTCCTCATGTATTCACAGTGAAGCTGTTATAACGCGAAAGCATGTGTCAGGGGTTAACTAAATGATGAGATACATAGGGAGGCCTATTATTCTGTTGCTTGTCTTTCAGTTCACTACAGGCTTATAGTGAAAAAGTACAGCTTGTGTATGTGGACGGCCTTAATTCGCAGTATGAAAAAGAAACATACCGATTCATAATATTCTTACTGAAACCACTTTTTTAACAATTTCTTCCACTTTATTGACAGAACCGAGTAAGTAACGGTTATTTATTGTGTGCAGTGGGGGATGTAGAAGTTTTCGGAGCATCCTGTCAGTGGGTCTTGTAGAGGGGCGATCTCATCCTGAGTCGTGACTTGGTCGTCCGTCTGGAACGTGTCCGCTGGTCTATGTGGTCATGCTGGAGCATGGATACATAGCCTGGAGGTTCACACAACTCCTGGTGAATGAAGATTTAGGACAAAAACACATCACACACATGACATGGAGGATCAACCTGGGAATGCAATGAGGTATGAAGTATCTCGCAGTCAGTGTGACAACTACTTGGAGTTTTATAAACGTGTATTATAGTTTTTAATACATTTCTTAACAATACATAGCTGATTGATAGGCCTTCTGATCAACAAAATAAAAATCCCTAACTGTTTCCCAAATCACGGGTCGGGGTCCCGGCTGACACCTCATATCTAGGTAATGACTAGAAATGGCGATGTGAAAATGTGATTTATTGTGATGCGACTCCAACGACATCACAGCCGGTCTGGCTGTGCAGAGAGTCCCGGTGGGTCGTCAGACATTTCGCCGATTCACAGTGTCTAAACAGAGGATCCGTTTTTCCATTTAAATCACAGCGCATCAGATTATACAGACAGCCGCAACCTCATTCTAAATAAGCACTGCTCCTCTTGGAAGGCTATGTGATGCCGGGTGCCTGTTGGCGAGGGCGCGAGTACCGGGTAGCAGGCGTGAAAGTGTCGGTATCCTCCCTCCAGGAGGTACAGCTCTGGGTAGAAAAGCAGAGGGTAGAGGGAGGAGTGGAGTGCTCTGTCCAGCTCCCTCAGGTAGTGACACCTGGTGGATGACATTGGTTATACATATCAGGACCAGATAGCCATGTATGTCTCCGTGTGTCTTTGGAATGCTAAAGGTGTGTGTGTGTGTGTGCTGTCCTCTTACAGACGTGGGCCGCGCTCCGACGAGAACTCGCAGTGGAACACGATCAGTTTCCTTGGCGACAACCTCTCTGAGGGTGACCCCTGTTCAGGAGTCAGTTTTCCAGCACTGGGCGTGCTGGTGACCTGGCGGAGACGAGGGACCTGGAGCAACGCCCCCTGGATCTGGGCCTTGGTGTGGAGGTTGACTGCCCCCTGTAGGACACGCGGGGTACAACGCCAGCGTACTGTACATGAATCAGTCCATTCATCTTCAGTTGTAACAGTGGATAATATTCTAAGGTATTAACATTGTTAGAGAGATTTGAATTAATTTCCCCATGACTTCATTAACCGCTCGTCCAATATATTTTTCGGCCCAAAAATCTTTTCACCTTGATGTGTCCGCCATGGTACTCGTAAGGGTAGCGGCAGTCCACAATTAGAAAGTCTTCCACCGGACCGCGGTAGTGACCTCCAAGCAGTGACGCCACCTGCAGGACATCCAGAGAAATGCATCGGCACCAATACGAATCGTACCCAAGTAGAACAGTGAGGGGGGGCGATGAGAGAGGCTCACGGTTTGGGAAGAGATGCAGTGCAGGCCCTGATGATCCACCTTTCCGACTGGTAACACGAGTGGCTGTGAACACAGTACACATCACACACAAAAACACATGCATTACACACCCACAACACATGCATTACAAACACATGCATGCATCTCACTTGCCTAAAAGGCAGCAATTTTGGATGTTATTTTCATTAGTAGTGTTGTTTGTAGTGTCAGAACTATTAGTAGTGTAGTTTGCTGTACAAGTTCTTATTTGCAGTATTCTTTCTGGGATATTATTATGTATAGTAGTTGTATTAGTTGTAGTAGTATCAGCCAAGTGATCCACCTTGCTGTAGTCTCCTGTCAGGGAATCGTTCTCCATCGTAGAACCCAGGAGGCTGCTGGGAGAAAATGGCCTTCTCCTGGTATTGACCTTCCGCACAGAGAGCAATGCCTGCTGGGACACGTTGTTCTTTAACCGTATGCATGGAACTAATATTAGTCAGGTGGACAGCAGATCTGAGAGTGACCCTTTGTTTATCGTTCTCAACGTCTCCCCTGAAGTGTGCACTTGCCCCTTCCCTTTGGTTCTCCATACGGACATGGGGAGGATCTCAACTCACTCATCCCCTCCTCCGACTGCGTTAGAGGAGAAGAGGAGCGATGTGAGGAGGACCACGGGGTGAAACACAGGGAGGGAACTCACGTCCACATCTGAGAGCTCCATGTCGCTCCGTTGGACACATGTGGCTCTTCCTCCCGGTGATGAACTTTGACCCGGTCCCCTGTAACCCCTGACACCAGGGTCTGACCTCTGAACCGCTGCAGGGCTTTGGAACCGTGTGGACAGCTTCACACGCAGGTGCTTCTAGACAAGCAGGACCAGAAAGGTTATGTGAAGATGACTGGCATCTGATTTCATAACTATTCTCTACATAGTGCCCTATAGCCAGCACCCGTAAGATCCCATATGGACCTGTTGGAGACTCAGAACTTTTTGGTTCCAGAACATTGCTGATGGCAGATGCAGATGATATACACACACGTATATAAACCCATAAACACAGTTCTTTTCTAAAGACTCACCATTTTAGGAGGAGAACTTCCCGGGGAAAGAAACCTAGAAATTTAAAGGAAAAGGGAGTTATTCTCTAAGAAATTTTTCGCAACGTTCCTGTGCATTTGTAGTCTGGGTAACATAGCAGTATTAACTGAGCAGGTTGCTTTTAGGTTGTTTCCCAAATGTCACTTGATGAGAAGATATATCTTTTCAGTACATCTAAAGACACTACATCTGAAGACAGCCTGGTGAAAAGTAGAGCACGACTGCCGAAGACAGGCTGGGGAAAATTAGCACTACTTCTGAAGAGAGCCTGTATAGCTTATTCTCTGTGATCAATGCACATAAGATTATTTTACAAAAGAATACACCAAAAATACACCAAAACGTACAATCAATGTGGGCTACTTTGAAACATTATCGACTACAGCTTGATAGAGACAAAAAAATATTTAATATGAAAAGCTCGATAGGTGTTGCTATTTTAGAAATATATTTTTGACTCTAGAATACTAGTACTCTCACCTCTCTTTCCTTCTCCTGTTGCCAGAATCTTTCAGGATGTTTTCTACAGAACGTGTATAGAATGGGAAGTAATAATATATTTTTGATCGTTTAATCAATAACAACGAGAGTATACTGCTCCGTGCGCTTAAAGGTAAATACTGGAAATGAATGTAAATATTAACAATTTCATTTTAAAAACTAGTTCATAATAAAACTTTAGACATGCATCATTCAGACTCAGAACTTGCCCACGCTTGTCGGCGTCTCCTCTCCTTGCCGGACCGGGCGTCTGCTTGGCGTCGAACCAAGTGTGGTCCCCGGGGGACTTGGAGTCAAGAGGTCCAGGGTAAATTGCAGCTTTGTGCAAGGTGTGGCGCTGTTGAGCAGTACGCCATTGATTTTTATGTCTTCAAATATTTTCTAACGACCATGTCAAAGTATTTAACTTGACATTCTTCAGTCGCTTGATTAATCTGTATTCGCTAGTTACCCTACACAGCCTACCCACATGTTTGTTTGGCAGGCTACCGGCTGTTGGCGTTAAATACAAAACAGGAACACTATACACAAATATGCGTAAAGTTGTCATATGGGGGAAAGCATGTATGAGCGGCGAGTAGAACCTTTAGACCTCTTTTTTAACCGTACATTCTACTTACGCGCGGTCTTGGCAATGGAGGCTCCATAGGCTGGCAGAGAGCTCAGAGACAGGAGACTGTTCGGTATCGGGGAACGGTGACCAGGTCCAATCGGTTTCGTTGTTTACTGGCGGCCACGCGGGTTCTTCGGGGGATGTATCCTTCCCATGCACCTTGGTGATCTCCATGATGTAGCAAATTATACACTAGCAATTTAGAAGATATACAATTAAGTTTGTGTTTGTTCAGCACCGCACAGCCTATAAAAGAAAATGACTATGACCCAAAATATATTAATATCTTACATTATAATCAAACCTTCCAAAATCTCACCCTTGCACGGCCCTATCAGGAATACAGGACTTGCTTACAAGCTTTGCCAAGTGTTCTGGTCTCATTTGTTTTGATATAGCCCCCCTCCTCCATCATCCCTTCAGAGCAGAGGGACGCTTCCTACAGCCACTTCACCATCGCAACGTGGTTGCTATGACAAGCCGACAAGACGAGGCGCATCTTTGTCCCTCCCACCACGCCAAGCTTTGATGCAGGTTTTTCAAAAGCTATTCACCCGGATTCAGGTTACTGTATATGGTTATTTAATTAATAAAATGTACTCCTGTCCTTATGAATGAAGGCTTTTGGTCACAAATAAGTTGCCCTATTGTGAGTTAAATGGGACCCAAGTCAGAGAGCAAACTTACCCGCTCTCCCATCCCTAACTTTAACCATCAGCGAAAATGAAAAACGGACCCAAGATCAGCATAGAGCAACTCAATGCCAAGCCGCAGGTCGAGCAACGTATTCAAATCCTCTCGAATCGAACCGAAGTGATTGAGGTGTTTTTGGGGTCGCGCACTGGCGGGCTGAAGTGCCATTGGGTTTCATTAAGATTGAAGGAGTAGATCCTATGCCACGAGACTGTCAATCCACAATCAAGGTCGCATCTAAAAACAAACATACTTAAGTAAATAGCACGTTTACGTTAATCATGTGTGTTTTGACGTTTTGGTGTGAAAAATACCATGGATTTCCTTGTATCATTGATTTTGTCCTCTAGTAGGTATTTTACATAAAATATTAATATTTTTTATTGTATCTCAACTTCCTGGTTAAAAAAGAAACTACACTGAATTTTTCGGAACATAAAAGAGTTGTGATGTAGCTTAATATCTACAACACAACTGATATACAGACACTGATACGCAGCCTTTATACAAATAGACTATGCTTTCTTGTACTATGTAAATGTATTTTTCCTCAACAGAAACACTACCATTGACCAGTAGATGTTCTACGCTGCAGTCTATTCAAAGAAACTTGAATGAACAGCAGTAATTTGAAATGTAAGTTGTTGTTACTTGTCCTGTATTTAAGTGTGACGCTGTTAATTGCTCTAAGGGGACGGTATGATAATTCCAACCAATAGAGGCGTGCGGTAAGGTTCATGACGGGCCAAGGGTAGCTCTAATTTGCCAAGCACTACAGCAATCACCGACTGGGACCGCCTCTTCCCGGAAGCTGACAGTCAGCTGATTTGTTTTTATCAGTGGTTTTACAGAAGAGGGTACCTTTACATACTCCTTTGCCCCCGTCTTTCTTTCACAAAACCTCTCCACTTTTTTCTCTGGTATGGATGAGACAAGTCCGTTGGTCTCCCCGTTAAGGGACTCCAACGACTTCAGCTACTGCCCCATCGAGCCCGCTAGTCCCCGAGGCGGATTTGGAGGCACGCCGGGCTCGGTGGTTCGCATCCCGGCTGGAAGTCCGGAACGCAACCGTGAGAGACAGCCGTTGTTGGACCGGGACCGAGGAAGTTCCCCGCGGGATCCTCATAGAAACGACTTCCCGGAGGATCCTGAGTTCCGAGAGATCATCAGGAAGGCGGAGCGCGCTATAGATGAAGGGATCTACCCGGAGAGAATATACCAGGGATCCAGCGGCAGTTACTTTGTTAAAGATTCTCAGGGGGTAAGAGAGAGGATACGATTAAGATTCAGAGAAAAACTGGTGAAGCTACTTTAACACCTTGTGCTATTTTTGATACCCTTAACAACTTCTTGTTCTATCGTTTATGAAATCAGATTTGGCGAATGTGAAGTCCATTAATCTTGAGTAGCCAAATGGTGTTTAGTGCGTGGTAGCATTATGGTATTCCCGCAGATTACCCTGTTGCTGTTAAAAGCATCTCAATGCGTTGTCTGAAAGAGGCCCCTGGTTTACTACCTTCACTATGACTTGCAAATATTTTAGTCTACGACCCGAGAAACGGCACATGGAGTGGTCCCTTTCTGTTTTTCTTGTTCACAGGTTTATTAGAAACTGCACAAAACTACAAATCCACCCAGAATGTTTCCTCTTTTTCTTTTATGTAATTTAGAAAAGCAACAAGAACTCAACCATAAATGAGTGCAGCTCAAAACGTGCATACCTCATAAAAACCTATTTCAACACACACACACACATCTCTACTTTCGAGCCAAACCAGTAGCTGTCAACTCCTGTTCTGGAACAGCTGTGTCACTGTGGCATTATTCACAGCAGCCAAGCACCTGGGTTCAAATACGGTTTAAAGTCAACGTAACCAGAGTATATATGCTTGGTTGGGCTTGTCGGGCTTAATGCTACAATAGAACAGACCCAAAACATGCTCATCCCGACCCACGTGGCCCTCTATGGTGACCAGCGCACACGTTCAGTGTTTTGGATCGTGTTCAGGATCTTTGAACCCGGGTCTGACCAACAGCTTCTCTGTGCCGTCTTATCGCTGTCCTGTCGTCTTGGCTCGGCGTGCGTGCGTCGTAAATGCAGCTGTGTGGTGCCCTGTTTTTTTAAGCAGCACCCCTTAGGTATACAGGGCCATTTAGAACGCATACTTGGATTGCATAATGCAGGCGTCCATGCTGGCAGATCCATGAGTGATGTGTCTTATTCACTCACACACACACACACACACACACACACACACACGCGCTGTAATGTGCATTTTGCTTTGCTCTGAAATCATGTGATTGTGATTAATCACCTGCCCATCATAGGTGACTCATGAACCGTCACAAGGTCTTCAGGGGACGCGAAAATGAAATGGCCGGTGTGTGTCTCTCTGCCGTCTGAAGTCTCCCTAGGCTACTCTCTGGATACCCGCATGCCGAGCGAACCTCGGTAAACTAGCGCGCCTACTGGCTGAGGATCCAGTTGTGGGTTACACAACAGTGCATCAAAGCCCATCATGAAGACACATTTCCGTTATGTTTAAAAAGGAAGCGTCACCCTGGACTTTCAGAGTCCCGATGTGTGGTGGAATCGGCCAGATTTCACTTCCTGTATGTTGACTTCCAATCAAGTGGCACTGCTTACCGGTCTTTAGCCCAGCCGGATTCCAGTATTACAGCTGATACTAGTGTTCTTGTCGTAAAGGCCCGGGCTTTATGGGTCTACATTGACGTGAGTTGGGGATCTGTGACATTCATAAACGGTCACTGGTTTCAGCCCAGCAATGACATTAGGTTTTTTATTTATTTTTATCCTTGAGCTACAAAGGGGCCTCTGAGAAAGGATCAGTTCCGGCCTGTGAAAGTAACTGCACACTGTATTCAGATTGGCTTTACACACATCCCGTGAAGTGGTTTTCCATGCAAGAAATGTTAGTTAAGTATGTCAAATCAGATTTGTCTGTGTAAATATGGTGTGGGTGAATACATTTTGAGTAAAGATAATAACGTGAGTAGACCACTGATTGGCCTGCTCGTCCTTCTCTGGACCACTGATTGGTCAGCTTAAATTCTAGCCTTGGCCCCATACAAGTCAGTTCTTAATTGGGAGTTTCCGTGTGCAGTTATGATTTTACCCTCAACCCATCCCTCTCCTTAACAGCAGTCTGAACCCCAACCTCAAAACCAACCTCAAACCCAACCTCAAACCCAACCTCAAACCCAACCTCAAACCCAACCTCAAACCCAACCTCAAACCCAACCTCAAACCCAACCTCAAACCCAACCTCAAACCAACCGCACCTCCCCCTCTTCTCTTGTATGACAGTCAGCAGTGCAGAGGTCATGTGTTTTTTCTCTCTGTGTAGGTCTTCCGACCCCTCTGCTGATCTGACCACCAGTATATATCACACGTGTCTGTCCCTGCCTGCCTGTCTGTCCCTGCCTGCCTGTCTGTCCCTGCCTGCCTGTCTGTCCCTGCCTGCCTGTCTGTCCCTGCCTGCCTGTCTGTCCCTGCCTGCCTGTCTGTCCCGGCCTGCCTGCCTGTCTGTCTCGGCCTGCCTGCCTGTCCCTGCCTGCCTGCCTGCCTGCCTGCCTACCTGTCTGTCCCTGCCTGCCTGCCTGTCTGTCTGTCCCTGCCTGCCTGTCTGTCCCTGCCTGTGTAACAGTCAGATTCATGTAGCCATAACATTGTCCCTGTAACACCTTTTCTGTTAAATGGTGAAAGACTGGAAGCTCCACCCACTTCTAGCTGCTTCTTGCTCTTTGTTAAAATCTTTATTCTTGTTTCTCTTTGTTGTACTCCTTCCTGTTTATCAACACCGCCCCATCGCAGGAACAGAATCATGGGAGTGGCCTATTAACACTGCCATCACTTTCTGAAACCAAATAAAACTTCTGTAGAGCTCTTTGGCCACGCCCACCAGTGCTGGGTTTGGCGTAAGCCAATCGCATTGGAACTGATATATTACATTTAAATACACCGTTTTGGCAGTGTCTTCCCAGGCTGACCTCTCCCTCCTCCCCCTGCAGAAGATCATCGGTGTCTTCAAGCCGAAGAACGAGGAGCCGTACGGCCAGCTGAACCCAAAGTGGACCAAGTGGCTACAGAAGCTGTGCTGCCCCTGCTGTTTTGGCCGGGACTGTCTAGTGCTGAACCAGGGCTACCTCTCCGAGGCCGGCGCCAGTCTGGTGGACCAGAAACTGGAGCTCAACATCGTGCCCCGGACCAAGGTGGGAGGGACCTCCGTTCAAACCATGATTAAACCATTTGTGCGTTGCTAATATGGTTGGCGTACTGCTTCTTGTGCTAACTCCGTATACAGTAGTAAAACGGCACGCTCGCACACACCCCCCCACCTGTACTGACTAGGTGGTGTACCTGGCCAGCGAGTCGTTCAACTACAGCGCTATAGACCGGGTCAAGTCCCGGGGAAAGAAGCTGGCCCTTGAGAAGGTTCCCAAAGTGGGACAGCACTTCCACCGCATCGGCCTGCCTCCCAAGGTACGTCCCGACTGTTGGCCCCGTCCCAAACCACCCCCTGGTCCCTCTGGCTACACTAAAGCCCCCCCCATAGGTAATCCAGTAATAGGCATCTATCCTTAAGCAAGGTAATGTTTAGAGTTAGCATATTATATAATACGGCGCCTGTATTTTTATTGTGTTTTTTTTATTGGTTTGAGTTAACACTGTCCCTTGCGTCTCCCCCAGTTGGGCTCCTTCCAGATCTTCGTGGAGGGCTTTAAGGATGCGGATTTCTGGCTGCGGAGGTTTGAGGCCGAGCCCCTCCCGGAGAACACCAACCGACAGCTCCAGCTGCAGTTCGAGAGGCTTGTGGTGCTCGATTACATCATCAGGAACACAGGTAAGTTGCCGCGGTGATGGCAGTCAGTTGCTTGTGTGAATGTGTCAGACACGTTCGTGTTGTTTTGATGTGCAAAGTGGACAATTGCATTAGCCTCTGTCTCTATCTCTCTGTCTCCACCCCAGATCGGGGGAATGATAACTGGCTGTTAAAATATGACTGTCCCATGGATGGTGGGAATAGGGTAAGCACACACACGTGCGCACGCACAACATCTCTCTTACGCCCCTTCAGTGTGTCTGATCATGTGGTGTGTGATGTATTAAAAATGTCTGTCTGTCGGGAAGAGATCCTACCCAATTCTGTCCACCAGTAACAATTAATCAATTAAAATAATAAAAAAAATCTACACTGATTGGCTCCCTCTGCAGGACTCTGATTGGGTGGTGGTAAAGGATCCTATTATCCAGCTAGCTGCCATTGACAATGGATTGGCCTTTCCGCTCAAACACCCTGACTCCTGGAGAGCATGTAAGCACCCCCCCAACCAATCCCTGAACAGCTTAGAGACGGACTTACCAATCCCTGAACAGCTTAGAGATGGACTGACCAATCCCTGAACAGCTTAGAGACGGACTGACTAATCGCTGAACAGCTTGTGTATATGAATTATTCCCATGACCAATCAGCTTTTACCTTGTTTACATTAGCTTCTCTCTTTGGCCAGTTGGCTTATGTTACCGCTGAACAATACTAAACCTGTCCCGTTTGAAAAACCCCAGACCCATTCTACTGGGCGTGGCTGTCTCAGGCCAAAGTGCCCTTCTCCCAGGAGATCAGGGAGCTGGTTCTGCCCAAACTGGCCGACCCAAACTTCATCAAAGACCTGGAGGAAGACCTGTACGAGCTGTTTAAGGTGAGGATGGAGGACACTGGAAGAACCGAGGGAATTCCACTGAACCCGAAACCCGACTGACACAGCGGTCCAACCTCTGATGGTGGGGTTGTTTTAACATTCCACCATTCGTTTGTGTGTTTCAGAAAGACCCAGGCTTCGACAGGGGGCAGTTCCACAAGCAGACAGCCGTCCTGAGAGGCCAAGTAGGTTCCACCACCCTACACCCATTCCATTAATCGAACGGCAATATATAAACATCTAATAAGTCTCCCTCTCTTACTGACCCCCCCGCCGCCGGTTGTGGCCCAGATTCTGAACCTCAGTCAGGCTCTGAAGGACGGTAAGACCCCCCTCCAGCTGGTCCAGATGCCTCCGGTGATCGTGGAGACGGCCCGAGCGCCGCAGAGGGCCAACAGTGAGTCCTACACACAGTCCTTCCAGAGCAGGAGACCCTTCTTTACCTGGTGGTAGGGAGGATGAAGACCGGGCGGGGGCGGGGGAGGCGAACGTCCAAACAAGATGGGGGAGGTGCCCCCTTCCCCCAACTCACCCGAAGGACGCGGACGGTGTGGAGAAGTTGTGAGGAAGAGCGAGGACGTGGAAGAGGCATTTCCCTCAGTTTGCGTTCGAGCCTTGTGTGGACGTCGACAACCAAAACGAAGACGATGGGTAAACGCCTTCCTATGAGGAATGGAGCAGTAAACCATCATTTGGACTCTGAAGTTACCGACTGGCCCCGTTCCAACCGGCTGCCTGTTCACTATAGTGCAGGGCTTAGGGCTCCAAACTAGTGCACTATATTGTAGCGTAGGGAGTTCAGTGGAATGCAGCCACTTCAGTTTAACACCCCTGTCTCGCGCTGTCTGTGTGTGTGTTTGTGGAAGATAGGCGTGGCCTTCCTCAGAAACCTGAGCCTGTGGTTGACAGCCACGCAGACCGTTTGCTTTCATAGCCTTCTGCTGCCCCCTGTCTCTTCGGAGGAGGTAATGCAAGGCCCTCTGGCACTTGGGAGTTTCAGTGGGCAGCCTTCTGAGAAACGGTACTACAATTTTTCCTTTGTCTGGGGGAAAAAGGACCTGCATATTCTGTTTAAAATGAAGATTTTGAAAGAGTGGATGCTCTCTCTCTCTGCCATTCGGGTTGTCAAATGAGTTAGAGATGTTTCTCACTGCTTTGGTACACTTTGGATTTCTGTTCATTTCTGTTTTGTTATTTGTGAAACTTGTGGGAGAAAGACAGACACTTACTATTTTTTATTAAAACCAGACCAATATGACAAACTGCTGTTATCATATTCTAACTGACCCGAAATGTATTGTGACAATGCACTGTATAATTTGTATGTAATATATTTAATGAAAGACTATAACAAAACTGTATTCCATTAATCAGGTTTCCTGTCATTTTGTCTTGAGGAATTAATTTGCAGATTTACATTTCACAAGTGCAACTGTACTAGCAGACCTTCATCTCTGCACTACTTCTAACTCATAAATCACCACCCAGCAATGAACCGACGACCCTGTGTGAATCAGAATCCTTCTCTCGGCCCAAAATCGGTCCCTGTAAAGCAGATCGTTATTTCCTGAGAAATCGTCCCGTTCTTGTGCATGATGGGGAGGGGGCAACGTGGGAGACAAGCGACTGTTTACACATCTGATGCAATAGAAGTTTGTCAATGCTTAAGTCGATATACCTTTACTGATGTCAGTAACATGTGGGACGTAGCGGCAGCTGAGTGGGGAAAAAACTGCACTTTATATCTGCCGTTTTCCCTTGACAATGGAGACTGTGGATGTCCCTTCACCAGGCTCACAATCTCTAGCATCTCACTGAGACTTCCGATACTGAAGGTTGACGTCAACACCCACACCCATAAAGCCCCTAACACCGTATGATGTCACTCGATGTGTCCAATCAAAAGAGAGGAGTAGGCTGAAGCTTCACATTGTGTCCGTGGAATCTGACTGGCTGTTTGGGGGCGGGGCCTTGTTGGGATTGTCACGGCGGAGACGCGCGGATCTCACCTCGTCCTCTCTGACCAGTGATATGATGTCTAATCCATAATGACCTGTGAACCAAATGGAAAAGAGCCTAATTTCAATAACGAGATCGCCTCACTGGTGCTGTCTCTGTCATTCTACAGGGATGCGCCAACGCTGTGGCCCGGACAACAAACCACTGTTTTGTTATGGAAAATCTCGATGCACAAGAGGAAAACACGGTCCAGGCTGGCGGAGCTTTCTCACGGAGAGAAAAAAAAAAAGGAATATGCAAAGACGACAACCGAATATAGTCCTGGTGTCTGTCCCAGCAATAATCAAAACGGCACCGATTATGTTGATATGGGTTTTTTTCAAATATTGTCCAGCATTATCTCACACGCAGCATGGAAACAGCATGTCACTGGTGGACCACGGAAACATTAGTCTTATTGGACCCGGCAGGGCGGTGGGAGACACCGGTTGACTTACGTCAGACTGACTCGCATAATGGATGTCGCTGGGAAACAGTCCGTCGTTCAACTCGCATAGTTGCAAGCCTTTATCGAGATGATTGGTGGGAATGGAGAAGGGACCAATCACGTAACAGCTTTACGACAGGTTAAAGGTCACTCCGTTGGCTCAGTGTAGAATGCGGTGGAGGTATCGTTCTACGCCCTTGGTCACTTCCTGTCTTGTCGTGGCCCCCGATCTCCCCAAGGTGGGTCTATCCAAGGGTCCGTGTGGGTCCTCTGGATTGACAGCTGCTATGGACCCTCCTGCGAGTGGGTCCAACTCCTTAAAATCACTGGGGCCCCTTTTTTTGTCCTCTTCAGGCTCATTTATTCCTTCCTTAATCCTGGAACACAGACGTGGAAGGAGGGAATCCAGGGAGAGGTGGAAGTTGGGGGAAAAGGAAGGGAGAAAGTGAGAGAGGCAAAGAGAGAGAGGACAGTCTGTTAGAGTATACTTGCTGATATAGAATCAGTCTTTTTTTTGTCTGATAATGTGAAGGTAAATTGGGAGAGTGTCAAGGGGATGAGCTTGTTAAAAGATCAGACCTGATCTAAGAGTTGGTTGTTCCCTGGCCAACAATCTGTCAGTCTGAATTACTCCCCTAGTCTTCATTTGTCACACAATCCTCTCTCACCCATCCGCCCCTTACCTCAGTCTCTCTTACCTGAGATGTCCAAATGCTTTCAGCCACTTTGGTTCTCGGTGTCCCTCTGTCCTGATACCACTCCTGCTTCTACCCTTCACCCTGAAGCCCACCAATGTTTGGGCCAGCCCCGCCTCCAGCGCCCCTTCCTCTTGTGCCTTCACCTCTTCCTCTCCGTCTCTCTGTCCACCAGCCAACACGAGTCTCGCCCGTTGCTCTGCGTCCCTGTCTCCGGCCGCGTGGAACAGACGTTTCAGCTGACGCAGATTTACCCCCGCAAAGATGTTGGAACATCCCGACTTCCTGCTTCGCCTCTGATCAGGCTGCCAGACCAGGGACGGACCATCCACTACAGAGGGGGGTTCCAGGTTGTCCATGTCCCTCTGAAAAAGTGAGGGAAAGAGTGGTGAGTGTTGATAGTTATGGAAGATATTAGGGAGTGGTGATCATATAGGAAGAGTGAGATAGAGGAGTTTAAGAGAGCAATCAAATCAATCATACTCATTTTATGAAGCCGTTTGGAGTTGTCATAAAGTGCTTTTACAGAGATGGAGGGGTGATCGTTGAGATGTGGGGAGGAAGAGAAAGAGAGAGATAGGAAGCGATTAAAAGGATGAAGATCTGGTTGTTGCCAGACAAGAGGCTGACAAGAAGAACCTGCAAAAAATGACAACATTTGACCACCTACTAAACATCAGCCAAATCTCATAATCCCAAAATTAGAGTCCTACTGTAATTATCTCAACATGAGCCCCAGGCTGGCTAATGTTGGCCCCAGGCAGGCTAATGTTGGCCCCAGGCTGGCTAATGTTGGCCCCAGGCGGGCTGGCTGCAGGCCTTGGGGCCTCAGTCCATATAAGGGAGCCTATTCCCTTGGTAACGCAGTGCTTTCACCAGTCATAGTCACGCCCTACATAGGGCACATAGTGCAGTTAGGGCCGCTGAATGTGTACGACGTCATGGAAACAAAAGGACTCGCAGTAAAGCGCCTGTCAGTCGTGTATAACTTAGGCTGCTTAGGCTGTGTGAAGAGGGGAGAAGGGGGAGGAAGAGAGATGGGGTTGAGGGAGACGGGGGTGATGGGGGAGTAAGGGGGTGAGGGGAGGGACGGAGGTACCCAGAGGACAGAATGTCTAAAAGCTGGTTGTTGACTCCAACTAGGGATGATAGTTGCTGGAGGGAAGCCCATTGTGTGATTAGTAAGCAACAGTTATCTTGTTGCTACACCACCATCACCAAGGCACTGCAAACGATTACACTGCAGTAAGATCCTATCAGACTAAAAGGATCCTGGTTAAATAAATACATTGGACTAGTTACTGGAATGTGGCTGGTTCGAATCAAAGGGCTGACAACTTTGTGACTCACATAATTGCTCACGTAAGTAACAAAGAGCGTCTGCTAAATAAATAAAACGGCATAGAAACCGCCCACATCTCGACTCGGCCTTACGCATGTGTGATCAGCAATGTGTCGTGTACAAAAAGAACACCGATTGAGTCCATAACAATACCTATGGTTGATAGCGAAGAAAAAAGATAAGTATATGCTCATGGCCGGACCACTGTGGTAAGAATGGACTGAGTTGTCGCGGCCGAAACCTGTTCAATCGTCCAGGAGCCGTGTGAGTTTCTTGGCACGTGATACGCCCAAGACTCTGCATGTGATAAACACAAGGGAGGGGAGAACTGCTCTTGGCTTGGTGTAGGTAATCGTACGTAAATAAATTAAATCATGTATCGAAACACGTCTGAGAACATTGCGGTCCGAGTGCAATACAACTACAGCAGGTTAGATGTTGACTGAATGAAAAATATACATTAATTGCATTTTCACTTTAGCGGGAATTTCAAAACTGTTTTACGTATGGAAATATGGTGCGTCGGAATAGCCATTGTTTCAAGGGCCCGTCCTTCTCTTCTCTCGACTTGACTCTAAGAACATTGAAGAGTAAACTGAAACGTCACGAAAATGATCATGTTTTATAGTTTATCTATGATGAGTTAGCTTTTTTCCAGGCTTGTATGGATACGGGCCGGGTATAGCCTCGATTATTTATGATCCTGTCTAATGCATCAAAGTCATAATCAAATTCAGAGTCACACTGATGGATAACACAGATTAACCTTCACGAAGGATCAGCACAAGGCCTATATGATTGACAGTCTCAAGAGGAGTATTAACCTGCAATGCGGGAATACGCAGATCATTTGCATTCTCATTAAGAATGTTGAACAGAATAAATGCTACACACGTGCGGCAAAGCACGGTCGGTGGTAGCCTACATTGGGGAGCAGTTCTCCGCAGGACCTCGCAATGGGCAGGCTTTTCCGGCATCAATCAGACACATAATACAATCCTAACAAAATAAAGTTAATAGTTATTATAGCTAAAATTGCATCGCGTGTTATGTATGCTACATCAACGTTCAGAAACAAAATCTATTGGCCTGTTAGTAAATATCAGTAAATCTAACTCTTACCCTGTAGCAAGTGAACCCAGTGAAATTACACCTGTTCAGGCTTTAAGATCCACGTCCCAGAAACGGAATTCCATGTGACAGTTGATTTTTCCCTTAACTTTAGAGTAGACTAGGTTGCTTCTCCTTTCTGAGAAGAGAAGCGCATAAAGTTTTGCTGTGTGTAGTGAATGACTAGTGACTGCCCGGAGGAGAAAGTGCTCTCTCATTTACAGCCAAGAGTCAACACCCCTCTCATACGGTCTGTGTCAGTGACCCATTTCTGACCAATCACAGACCACATGAGGAGCGCGTCGGATGTTTGTGCCACGCGCACTGTACACGGTTTTTAAATCCGACATTGACGTCATTGGCGCTTGTGCTTACCTCAGACATCAGGGAGAAGAGAAAACAATAAAAAAGAGAAGGTAAGGTAATTATTTCACACACACACACACACACACACACACACACACACACACACACACACACACACACACACACACACACACACACACACAC
>JACXGJ010001617.1:0-18409 GCA_016801105.1 Esox niger | reverse complement strand
AAGCTTAGACCAAAACACCAGCCTTAAACTTAACCCTTTTCTAACCCTCACCTTAAGACTTTAAACACTTTTATATTTCGTATTAACAGTTCCTGATCTTAGCTGATAAGACATTATAATCAATGCTAGATTTGGTATTTTTCCTTTCGCAATACAGATAAAACGTAGGTAATTTAAAATGTAAATGCATAGGCCTAATCAAATTTAAACTATAGTGTATAAAAAATATAAATACTGTGCACAAGTAGACATTTTTCTTGAAGCCATCTTCAAGCAACCAGCAATGCTCTAAATTCTTTCAAGGGCACAAGGACTTTTTCATTTTTTTGTCTTTGTTTAGGCTATTTCAGAGGTACAACAAATTTGAAGAGAGTTTTCCGTCAATAAAACCTAATTAGATTCAAAACAGTAACCAATTCTAAGCAATTTTGTGCTTTAACTGTTCTTGAGTTAAAATTTATTAGGCTACTTGGACTGTGTGCGTTTTGCACGCATCTTGTAGATATATTTACGGTGCATGTCTCCTACATGCTGATAGGACCATTCCGCCGTCTGATTCAAAAGGCAACGATTAGTCCGTAAACTGTCCCCATATATAACTCAAAGGACTCGGTTAAACACAGTGTCCAAAGTGTAAGAGCTGCATCTTGCAAAGATTTTAGATCTTATAGACCTCACCTGCGTCGGCTGGTCTGAAAAGGGAAGATGCAAGTAGCGGTTCAAAGGATTATTAGAAGAGAATTATCTTCAAAACATCCTGTAATGATTGTCGGCCTGTCGATGGCAGGTGAAATGCATCTCCGCCAGGGTCAGCCGTTCAGAGTCCCCCCCAACTGTCTTCCAAAACTTGTCAAAAGTGGGAAAAAGTTTGGTCAGTCGTCCACCGGGTGGCATTGTACTGCCGCTTTCACACTCCATAAACCAGAGGTGTACGCCTGAAGAATGTCACCGAGACAGATCAATGACTTTGCCATGGCGCATCTTCCGTAGTAGTTACAATATTTCACGTACGCTACTGGACCATGATTATATATCATACATGCTTTAAATCTATATACGGAAGACCTTTATCTCTAGAACATTCTGTATTTTTTTCAGTCTCATATTAGGCATGTTTATACAGTGCATCCCACAAGTATTAATATATGTCCACTTCCTCTCACAGTGCTATAGAATATATTTAAAACGGATATAATGCATTTTTCCACCCCATAATAAGAAAGCGAAAACATGTTAGAAATGTTTGGCAATTTATTGCAAACAAAAAACTGAAGCACCTCACATACATAAGTGTTTAGACCGCTGTGGAGAAGCACCTCTGGCAGCTTTCAAAGCTTTGGGAGGGCAGCGTCTGTGAACTGCAATCTTCAGGTCTCCCCACAAATGTTCAGTGGGGTTTATGTCTGGAAATGTGTTTTTGCTTCATTATTAAGGGCACTGTGTGTAGATTGATGACAACAAGATATATTTAATATGTTCTAGATCAAGTCCATAACAAGAAAATCGGGAGAAAGTCAAGCTGTCTGAATAGTTTCAGAGGGCATTTTACATTAAAGCAATTTAGCAGACGTTTCTATCTGGAGCAACTTGAGTACATGCTCTTCGAATTCCCTGCATGAAAACTCTAATATTTTGATGATTAAACAGGGCCATGGATGAAGACAGTAATTTCCCCATGCCTCTTCAAGCATGGCCGGTCCTACAGACGTTCCTACACGAACACGCGCACGCCACCTCGTTGATAGGGTTGTTGTCAGGAACACAATCTTAATTGCTTTTTTTGTGTGTACGTGACCTTACATTCTCTCCATGAAATTCACAACTTTTGGAGCAGAATTTGGCAGCTAGACCCGTCTGTTTGAATGTAATAGGGCTCACCACTATTTCACATCATGGCTTGTCTTCAAGACCCGTATAGACGTTTGGTCCACATCCATAAAATTTGAAAAATCTGTGTCTTTCTACATATGGACCAACGTCGAAATTTGAAGTAAGTTTGTGTTATGTCCACATGGACAAACATTGAAATTAGAAGTACATGAACGAATGTCTAATTTAGAGGTATATCTGTGCTGAAGTCACTTTCAGAACAAATACAAACAGTCATTTGTGTTGGTGCTGATTGCAAAGAGAGAGATTAATGTTTCCTCCGAATGTCAGATTGTTATTTTCCTTTCTGTTATTATATCTTGCTTTTTTCACTTCCTTTTGGCATTGTGAAAAAGTGTCTTCCATGCCAACAGAGCCTGTCAATGGAAAATGAATTCATAAAAAAAGAGAGCGACAAAGAAAAAGGGAGCTGTTAGTCGCATGGGGCCTTTTAATAAATGAGAATGATTTGGAGGTCGGACCCACAAACTCATTTCGCAAACAGGCTGACAGAGGGACTTAGTTGAGCTGTATCAGTCACAGAGTGAAGTCTGGTGTCGCAAGGGCCTCTGGGAAGGCTGTCATTATTTTGATACTCCTTACACACAAACACACACACACACACACGCACTGCCAGTTGGCTTGGTGTGAGACTGGCATTCATCACACATCAGAAGGTTACAGAGCCAGGGGTGCCCAGTGATGGATTGTGAGTGAGTGTGTGTTTGCCCTTAATAAGACTGGGTCTGTGCTGGACAGGGAGATCTGGCAGAATAGCGCCTGCGGAACGTTGTTTGGGTCTCTGTGTGAAAAAAATGGACTGTAAAATGACATGATTTGAGTGTTGAAATAACACGATATGATATAGCACAAATAATGATAACAAACTGCAGGTAAATGTTGGGCAATCACAAGTAAGGCTTTTCAAACACAGGGAGCTATTCTAATATTTGTGCCATATCAACTTGTGATTAAGTAGGTTCCGCCACAATCGGGGCAGTTGATGATGAGATTCAATGTTTTTCTTCTAAAGCGCTGCTTGCTCAACCGTGATGTCTAGATCAGAATACTTACATCGCGGAAGGAACCAGAATGGTCTTCTTTATGGTTGAAAGACACAATCAGTGGAACTTCGTTATGCGTCAATATGCTAGCATAATGGAACTTTGCTATACCAGCAAAAGGGAACTTTGCTATATCAGCAGAATGGAACTTTGCTATACCAGCAGAATGGAACTTTGCTATACCAGCAGAATGCAACTTAGCTATACCAGCAGAATGGAACTTCTCTATACCAGCAGAATGGAACTTCTCTATACCAGCAGAATGGAACTATGTTTTACTTTGGAGCACACAATATAATTTTTATGTATATATTAGACAAATCCCTCTTCCAGGTATCTAGGAAAGAAAGTTGCAGAGTTGGCACTTTTTATTTGTATGTGAAAGAGAGAGTTTGTGTGTAAGAGTGTGCGTGTGTGCGTGTGTATATATATATATATATATATATATATATATATATATATATATGTGTCTGAGTGCTGTACGCCTCGCTCAAGGCAAAGCTTATAAAGAGCACAGTTTTCCCATGTCAACAGTGGAAAAGTTTAAAGAGAGCGTAAGCACTTTTCTAACTCATACACACACTCCCTTTATCATCCGTCAGTCTGGGTGTGTCTGTCTGTCCTTCTGGCAGTTTGTCCTTCAGGGCAATATTTCTTTGGCGTGATGAAATTATTTCCTAAACGTTGTCCTGCTACTGGCAGCTGTTGCTGTTTAGTTTGATGTGTATTTTATAAAAATCTCATGACACCCCCAGGGGATCCTGCGTGTGTTTGTGGATGCATGTGTGTGCCAGCTCCAAAATGACACACATCCTCATCAAACCTGAAGTGTGTCTGTTTGTGTTTTCCTCGACATTGAGTACCTTTGCTCCGAAGCCACCATGAGTCGACCATGATGGGATGCTGCTTTCTGGAATAAAGATGCTGTGAAAGTCCTGAAGTTCTGGCGAAGCCAGGAGAGTTTGAAAAGGCTGGAATCTGAACGTCTGCAGAATTATACAGAATTATGTCAGTCAAACAGATTCTAGGGCATTTCAAAGAGATGTTAATAGAAAGAGAGTACTTCTGATGGTTCCACAGCACTATAAAGAGTTGGTTAATTTGTAGCAGTACCACATTGGGTTCTACAGCAGTATGAGTGGGTTAATTTGTAGCAGTACCACATTGGGTTCTACAGCAGTATGAGTGGGTTAATTTGTAGCAGTACCACATTGGGTTCTACAGCAGTGTAATGAGTTGGTTAATTAATAGCAGTATGACTGACATCACGCAGCTTCTTCCTCCACTCTTACTCCCTTCGTCTCCCTTCAGCATCCAGAAGATCCAAAAGAGGGGGAAGGGGTGTTGGAGGTGGGATGGAGGAGCAATGCGGGGATGGAGGCGCGAACAGGAGAGGGAGGCGCGAACGGTAGATGAAGGACAGGGGGGCACGGAGGAAGGATGCGAGACGAGAAGATGATTAGGGGAGGAAATTAATTTGTGCCAGAAGAGAAGACAGACGAAATTGGGTTTTCTATTTTGCCCCGGGGGAGGGATTTGAAGACGTGACAATTTAATGCTATCCTCGGCTCACCGTTTCTGACGAAGAGCATACTCTGTGACTACAAGCGCACCCGTCAGAAGCTGCCTGGGCGCCCCTGCCGCAGTGCTAAATGTGATGATGTGCATGGAGACAGGAAGCCCGCGTCGCCTTGCCGACCAGCCCTGCGACTCGCTGATTACAATCTCACAAGTTCATTTCCCCCTACAACTTCATTTGCAGCTGCCAGGGAGGGAGCGGAAAGGAGCGGTGCAGGAGAAACTCCCCCTTCCCCCTCCCAGTCTTTGTGAGCCGTGAGCTGATAGCGTCACCTGACTGCCTGAACTAGCGTAGCAGCTTGGCTCTCCTTGCGATAGGGGCTGAGGACGCCGTCCTGCTCCGTCGTGCGCACAAGTGGTATTATTGGATGTCGCGGGCAGTTTTGACGTGCCCTCTGATCACTTTTCACGGCCCTTCTTGGCAGCATGCCGTGGGGGTTTTCACGTACATCCTATTTTATCATCCTATTTTATGCTGTTTAACTGGAATTTTAGGTCGGTGCTTTTTGAATCATCTTTAAAGGGTCATATCAAAGTTTTCAAAATTACTCTAGGCTAAAGAACCCGCTATTTGTAATAGAATATATGGGTTGTTCTCGCCATGTTATTTAAACCCGGGGTGTCGTTGGGACATTATTGTAACATTTATTAATTGTTAACACCATTCTCTTCTATTCGCTACACTGAGTTTAAAACTGAACTGCGACAGAGGGGATACAGAGCTGTCTTCTTCCTCAACCTCCCCTCCTCTTTGCTACATCAAGTTTAAAACTGAACTGCTTAGAGACGCAGCAATTTCCCCCAAAGGAGCCCATTTTCAATCAACCCAGTGTTGATGTCCAACCTCCATCTGTCCTCGGGGACTTCTACTGATGAGTCAGTTGACGGGTGGTTTGTTTTTGATTGCTGAAAAGTTTTGGGGTTTTCTGTGTTTTATGAGTTAGAGAGACTATCTGCTCGAGACAAACGAAGGACCATCGCTGTGTAGATATTTCTTTCGCCCCCCCCATCCCTCTCGCTTCCCCACTTCATTTCACCTTATGTCTGCCTCTCTTCTCTTCCCTGGGGTCTTCCTGTCTTCATAGCTGCTTCTTCAAGAAAGCCCCTCCCCAAGGATCATGGGATTGTTCTTTCAGTGTTTGTGTGTGCGTGTGTGCGTGTGTGCATGGTTGTGTGTGTTAGAGAGAGCTGTGAAAGGAAAGGCAAGACATAAAAAGAATGTTAAGGAGAGTTTGAGGACAGAGCTAGAATTGCAGGAATGTACCTGTACCTATCTGAGTCTGTATCTATCTGAGTCTGTGTCTATCTCAGTCTATATCGATTTGAGTCTATATCTATCTGAGTCTGTATCTATTTTAGTTTATATCTGAGTCTGTATCTATCTGAGACTATATCTGTTTGAGTCTGTACCTATCTGTCTTTGACCTTCTGTGTGTATCTGTCAGTATCTGTCAGTTTTTGTCTGTACAGGACACTACAGCCGACCTGTCAAATGGACCTCAGAGACCGATGCTGAAGTCATGTCTGTGTAGTTCCCTTTAAAATACACAGAGAATGATTGCAGATGTTAGGGAGAACCCGGGAGAACCCGGTCCATGTGTTGAAACTCTGAACGAGTCAGTCATCTGAATGAAGTTCACTGATCGGCGCTGAACTGAAGTAAGCTGAATGACATTGTTGCCCTCTGGATGGCTCTGAGGCAGGAACAAGAGGCGACATTGCCAGTGCCCTTCCCGGGGATTAGGGCACCATTTGGGACGCCTGCGTCCTCTCCGCTGTCCGTCTCCTGCTGCTCGTATGTGGCCTGGTTTAAATCTTAACCACATCACACAGGATGAAGAAAGATAGATAATCCCCTTTCTCTCTCTTCTTTACATTGAGTCTGTCTTCCTTTGCCTCTCTATTTCTCCTTTTCTCTCTCTCTATTTCTCCTTTTCTCTCTCTCTATTTCTCCTTTTCTCTCTCTCTATTTCTCCTTTTCTCTCTCTCTATTTCTCCTTTTCTCTCTCTCTATTTCTCTCTCTCTCTCTTCAAGGACAGAGAGAGGCAGACAGGGTGAATTGATCTTCACCTCAATTTATTCCTTTTCTTTGAAGGTTGTATGTGTGTTGTGTGTGTGTGTGTGTGTGTGTGTGTGTGTGTGCTTTGTGTAACTGCAGGCACCTGCCTTTAAGCACATGTGACCTTTTGATTGCTTTGACTTCAATCCCATTTCCAGTCCAGGGTCTTCTTTCCAATAGGCATATTCATAAAACTGTATGAATACATTTTCTCCAGGCCAAGTAAATTCAAGTGCCATCCCAGGCGCTCTGTGATGAAATCTATTACTGACCCCTGTGCGCTGGGGTTCGGGTGAGGAGAGACTGAGAGTCGGGCGGTGGAGCAGAGAGAAAGTAAATACAGAACGTCCCTGCATGCCCCTGGTGGAACTCTCACTGTTGCCATGGAGACCTTCCTGATGGCTAATGATTGGCAGCGGTGGTTTGCCTGTGTGTGTGTGTGTGTGTGTGTGTGTGTGCGAGCGCGTGTCTGTGGTTGGGTGTGTGGTTGTGTGTGTGTGTGTGTGTGTGTGCGAGCGCGTGTGTTGGTGGGCGTATATCCAAAGTGATGGCAGATGCCTATTCAGGCCTATTGAAAGCGACAGCTAAAAGGCTCACATTCCATTGCTCAAGGAGCTACGGGCTAAATTGTTTGTGCGGGAAATGCTCGCTGATCACTGGGCAGAAAATGACATCCCCTCTCCCCTTTCTCTCACTTCATCTGTCTATCCTAACCACCATTCTTTTTCTTTTAACCACCTTCTCTCTCTCTCTCTCTGTCCCTCTCTATTTTTCACAACCTTTCTCGTTCTCTGGTGTCTGTCTGTGCTTGGCTCCTACGTAGATGCCTCTATGGGGACCGAAAAGGCCCCTGGTTATGACAACATAGAGGACCAAAACACAGTTTGTATGCTTCAAATGGTTTTAATGACACGAGTCAAGGGTCAAACCTCCGGCACATTCCGACAAGACATCTTTTGGCCAAATATTTAGCCTCTTTCTGAAAGTGTGTCCTGTCTTCCGTGCGACGTCTTCTACTTTGACTTCTGATTTTATTCTTCCATGGAAGTCATTACGCTGTCCGGAGCCAATATTGGGTGTGTGTGTGAAATTATAAATACAATAGTGACAGGGTTTTTGTCGCCTAGGCCCGGATGACGCTGACATCATTTAAATTTGTTTGGCAGAAAATCATCAAAGTTTCTATGACATCATTAGTGTTTCTGTAGATTTATTTTCTGTTTTGATCCAACCAGCCACATAGTTGAACAGTCACTGGAGGCCCGGTGACATGACAAACTGCACACTGAGCCAATCACGGTCAATACCACTGCCTCTTCTCTCAGGTCGTCCTTCCCACAGAGGGCAGGGATAGTATGCCTCCTCTCTCCGGCAGCTTCGAACTGAAACCCAAGGGGAGAACATGGGGTCAACTACACTGTTAACGTAGAGCAGAGACAGACGGGGGGGAGAGAGAGAGATGGAGAGTAGGGAACGAGCGAGGATGATGTCACGCTGATGTCATAGTGACCATGTTCCACGACAGTCAAGAAACACAAACACAGAGGTCTATTAGTGCTGTTCAGCCAGCAGCATTTGTGCCAATCTCCTCCGACCTCTCTCTGTTCTCACATGCCTGTCCGCCTGCTTCATATAGCGAGCCACGGCCTTGTCACTCGCACTCTGGAGGATCGATCAATTTCCCTGAACAAGGCGGCGTATTTCATTAACTGGGCCACTGAGTGTAAAGAGCTTTTGACCTAGTAGCAGTATGGGCTCTGTTAGTATGTATTACATATGACGAAAGCCAGCTAAAAGGGCCTTCTGTGAAGCACACAATGTCAGGATACAGGCCACCATTCAGGGCAGCTCAGACTGTTTGGTCTGGTCCAGAGCAGTGGTGTTGTGATGTAACAGGTCACGTGGCCTGTAACATCTCTTGTCCAGAGCAGTGGTGTTTTGATGTAACAGGTCACGTGACCACCTCCCCGAACTGGAGACCGGGGTTCAATCCCAGCATCCACTCTTCCATGTTTTCTGCCGCCTGCCTCGTCTACCCCTTCTGTTTCCTACTATCTAAAGTAAGGGAAAACACCAGAAGATAAAAAAACGATTAGGCTCTATGGGATCATTGAAGAACATGACATCCTTTGATGAATGGACTGACAAGCAGCATTCTAGAATGAAGTTGGACAGAATCCTGTATGACTATCACCTTCCAATTGCCAACTAGCCTCTCTCCTCCTAACCTGGCAACACAGCATTAAGCCAACCAGCCTCTCTCCTCCTAACCTGGCAACACAGCATTAAGCCAACCAGCCTCTCTCCTCCTAACCTGGCAACACAGCATTAAGCCAACCAGCCTCTCCCTCCCCAACCTGGTAACACAGCATTAGGCCAACCAACCTCTCCCTACCCAACCTGGCAAGCATCCAGCCTGATGATATATTTCCCCTCAGTGTAAGGACTTCTAATCAGGCTTGTGTCTCTGAGATCAGGGTCAATAGGAGAGACACGGAAATATCGACCACACTAACTTTAGCTCTGTGAAAAGGACGGTTAGATGTCAGGGTTAGGGCTGGTAAACAAATAAAAAGAAAGACAGGCAGACAGAGACATACAGATACAGAGACAGACAGACAGACAGAAACAGACAGACAGATACTGACTTGGTGAGGTGTTTGGAGCCCTGGACATGGGCGTGATACTGCTCGATGGAGTTGACAGTGACATCACATACAGTGCACCTGTAGCTGCTTCTCAGACCTGCAGTTACCATGGAAATACAATCACAGAATTAGAATAAAACAGAATGTAAAACCATCCAGCCAGTGACGACGTATGCACAATGAAACAGATTGGAACGATTGAAACTAATGTCTCTCCCCTGCGTCTTTGTTCAGGCGCAAACCCCTTGCTAAATCTCACGTCTGCTTAACACCTATTGGATGTAAGAGCCAGACGTCCCTCCCCTCTGACCTTTTCCTCCAATGGGTTTTGAGAACAGGACGAGGACAGAGGATGTGGGTGGTGTACAGGAGAAAAGGGACAATGCCATATATCATCAGAGGATGCCATTCTGACCCCTGACCTGTGTTCTGATTGGTGTCCAGGTTATCAGCCAGTTGTTCCAGGAGGCGGGCCCTGGCATCGTTCCGCCTGTGTTTCTTCCCCTCATAGTGCTGCTGGGCCATGACCGGGTTGTTGAACCACGCCCCACACAGGAAGCACCACCTGCATGCCACGTTGTCATTGGCCACCAGACATGGAACAGGAGGAGCCGGAGAGGGTGGCATCAGTAGACGGGGTGTGCCCGATGGACAGGGGGCGGAGTCTGCGACACGGAAAGAAAATGAGGGGCACTCATTTCTGACTGTGTGTGTGTGTGTGTGTGTGTGTGTGTGTGTGTGTGTGTGTACTTGTAGGAGTGGTAGTTGGAATATCCGGCGTAGATCCCAGAACCAGTCTAACTCTCTTAGCGTGGGTTTTTCCGTTGTAGTGAGACTGGGCCACCACAGCTGATGTAAAGAACATGTTGCACAGAGAACAACACTTGTTACCGTCCACCGCCATCTCCTCACTGTCCTGGAGGTGGGGGAGAGGGCGAAAGGGAGGAGAGGGGGTAAGGGGACAGAGAGAGAGGGGTGAGAGAGAGAGAGAGAAGGGGAGAGAGAGGTGGTGAGGGAATAAAAAGTCAAATTCAGCATTCAGCTTCAGTGTTTATCTTTCAGTTTTATCACCCATTTTTATTTTTCTTCCTTTCTATCGATCCCTTCATCTCTTGCTGGCTTTAAATTTCACTTGCTTTCACTGGTGTTCTTCTATGAGACATTAATCCCTGCTTTCTCCTGCAATACCTCTATTAGGAGAGAAGGATGGAATGAGAAAGATAAAGGAGAGAGATTAGAAGGGGTCTACATATGAAAGGGTGTGTGCACGTTTGAGTGTGTCTGGGATTCCACCTCCCCAACTCGTTTTAGAGATCAAAGGAGGTTTTATCTGTAGACTCACAGGACGACATGGCCAATCTTCTCCATGGAAACACAACTGAGCCCTTTGAATGCTCACACACACACACACACACACACACACACACACAAAGCACTGGCCTAGTAACAATTTGTTTGTGTGCTTGTTTGTGGTCTGCCTCCAAGGCTTACACCTGACCAGGTTTGAATGATGTGCAAACACACACACACACACACCCACACACACACCCAGACTTACAGCGTTGTCAGGTCTCAGTCTCTTTGATGGGGGACCTCCATCCTCTGGGTGTAACATGTAGAAGAGACGTACTTTGTTGGCGTGTTTTTTACTCTGACACAGAGACACACAGAGGTTACGCAGAGGTTACATATTTCCTACTCCAACCCAGAAAGACACACAGTGGTTACACAGGGGTTACACAGAGGCTACACGCATCCTACTCTTATCCAGACAGACACACAGTGGTTACACAGGGGTTACACAGAGGCTACACGCATCCGACTCTGATCCAGACAGACACACAGTGGTTACACAGTGGTTACACAGGGGTTACACAGGGGTTACACGCATCCTACTCTGATCCAGACAGACACACAGTGGTTACACAGTGGTTACACAGGGGTTACACAGGGGTTACACAGAGGCTACTTGCATCCTACTCTGATCCAGACAGACACACAGTGGTTACACAGTGGTTACACAGGGGTTACACAGAGGTTACACAGAGGCTACGAGCATCCTACTCTGATCCAGACAGACACACAGTGGTTACACAGTGGTTACACAGGGGTTACACAGAGGTTACACAGAGGCTACACGCATCCTACTCTTATCCAGACAGACACACAGTGGTTACACAGTGGTTACACAGTGGTTACACAGAGGTTACACAGAGGCTACTTGCATCCTACTCTGATCCAGACAGACACACAGGGGTTACACAGGGGTTACACAGGGGTTACATGCTGTTTACAGATGCGTGTGTGTGTGTGTGTGTGTGTGTGTGTGTGTGTGTGGACAGACCTCATAGTGTGCCACTCGTTGAGACTTTGAGATGAGCTGAGCGTTGCAGATGTTACAGTAGCTGTCTGTGAAGAGACCCGTATCGCACACACCTGCCACTGACTTCATCTGTGTACACACACACATCACACACCCACGAGACGAGACGGGGGAGAGAGATGTAAAAAAAGAAAACATCAAAGTGTCGTCAGATGTCAAAGTGCCTTGTCATTTCATGCCTGGGCTACTGAAACTCAACTCTCTGTTGTGGCCATCAAGCCCTGCAAACTCCAGGATGGGGGTTCTTAACACCACCCCCTCTTCCAAACACGCAGCCATCTTGAAGTTGAAGCTGGCACCCGTCCTCTACGTTAGAACCAGCTTTCTATTGGATCAAGTGAACAGTGGGCCGCTTGTCTGTTCGCCTGAAACTCCTGAAACCTCTACCTTTTTCAAAGCCTACCTAAAAGTATGGGAAATTGGAAAGTACAGCTCAGCTTCCACCACCAGAATGCATGCTCTCATCCCTCCTCTACTCACTCTCCACCTCCGACTGCACCTCCAGCAACGCACCAGTCAAGCCACTCAGGCTTACGAGAGACGCCACTCCGGTCGGTCTTACGGCTGATTGGCCCACGTTTCACGGAGACGTCGACTGACATTCGTTCACCGCCCCAAGCCACCTCTATACTGGAGACTTAATGGATGCTCCGTGATGCACCTGGAAGTCTGCTGACCTACCTGCATCTAGATGTACTCTTTTGAAACAGTAGATGTGTTTGTCCGCTGTCAACTAATACACATATCAATCCTTTAAACACCATAATCTCACAGGCCCACTACTCATTGTACATTGTGTGACTGTATAACAACTTGGTGTCGAGTTTGCATGTTCTGTACCAGTTCTACTTCTAGTTGCAGGATTACAACAAGTAACGTCACGGATACGGATACGTGTGAATTTCTTGGTGATGAAAGGGGATTGGAATTTACTGGGCAGTGCGCGCACGTAAGGTGTCTACTGTGGAGACTCGGGTCGGCTGATTGGCGTCCTCGCGCTATAGCAAGGTTATGCTCTCCGAGTCTGTGCATGGTTTAGGCGTTGTCAAGGTCTAATTGGGTTACAGTCCTGGGGCCCTCCATCGCGCGTCTCCGGGAAAGGGGGGAGGGGTGTAGACGAAAGAGAGGGAAAAGGGGCAGATTGAGAGAGGCAAGGAGAAGGTGGGAAAGCGGGCGCAACAGAATAACAAACGAGAGACGGGGGAAAGGTAGCGAAAGGGGAAGGTGAACGATGTAAAAAGAAAAGCGTGTATGAAAAAGGAATGCATTATAGAGGCATATACAACGGAAAGATAGTTCAAAAGGAATGCAGAAGAAATAGAAAGACACAAGAACACTGGTTGCTATTCGCAGCGATGGAGGCAACCGTATTTTTCCTGTAGCCTCGTCTTTACCAGTTGAGGCACAAAAGTTATCCGTGCTAGCAGACAATACAATCAATCCAGCTTATGCTTCACTTACCTTCCTCCTCTCTAGTACAAACACCGACTTCTCGGAGAAATGTACGGCAAAATAAGAAGAATATTCATAAAAGTTTAGAAACAAAAGATCTGGTCAGTTTCTGATGTCCATTTATGTCCCCCGTAAAACATCCAATGCAATGAGTTTGAAAGTGTAGAATTTTCGGTACAAGTACTTGCGCCTCGCAAAACTTGTGTGAACCGGAGTATTTCTTTCCGATTGTTTTTCTTCTGTGGCAGTTCAGCCAGCTAACAAGAGACGGTCCGCGCTGCCTGCGCTATAACGTTTGCGCTTTCCAAAGCTGCAGCTACGTGCTTGCGGTTTCAGATGCAGACAACGAACCACTAGAGAAAGAGAGAGACAGAGAGAGAGAGAGAGAGAGAGAGAGAGAGAGAGATTTGTGTATGTGTCGTGGGGAGGCACATTTCGTTTCCCTTAATATGTAAATCAAATGAGTTCATGCCGTTTAAATGTTCACACGTATGCTATCTATTTAAAGAAAGCTCAAACCGTTATTCGTGTCCGGCACTTTTGAGTTTTGACACTCGAAACAACAGACCCATTCAAAGTCGTATGAGCGCGCCTACTGTGCTGCCAGCCATCCCCGAGCCTGGCATGATTCTCAAAGGCGTGCGTGCAGTGTCTGTATGTCATGCCGTATTTTAAGGTGAAAGCGGCCGGACAATTAAATAACATGTCTACAAAAACTCGTAGGCTTTTTAAAGAGGAGTGGTTTATTTAGCATGTTCATAGAGTAAACGCAGCCAATGTACACTTGAACTGAACCCCTGCTGTACACGCCAATTCTATTGGTGTAAGGCTTTGAAGTGCGCTGGACTGGACTCCGGGCGGCCTCGAGGCTGTCGCTGTCCAAGGTCCTGAAACGCAATCGAACGTGCACGGCGCCACCCCTGAACAATTGTTATTTCTCATCACGTTGTTGACTGTCTTTATCTGAAATTATTGATTTATTAATTTTTATTTTGCCTTTATTTCACTTCGAAGTCCAATGTCTATTTCGCATAGGAGCTCATGTTTCAAAGTGCATGTACTCAAACCTATTTATGTGGACCTAGAATGCACGAGTTATTTTGAATGCTTTAGAAAATCTTACTATTATAATCCACTGCTAATGTTTGTAGTTTAAAAATCCTGCAACAGAATAATACTGCAATAGTCGTATCTAAACTTTTAATATACACATTTTACTATCATTTCTGAAGACTAGTCGTGCTTTTTTGTCAGTGCTGTTATATTGTCTTAATTCAGTTTTGAGTAAGTATCTTATTTAATGTTTAAAATAATTGATTTGACAATTTCAACCACAGATGGACTACGTATTAATGTTATCTGTTTTCTATGGTAATTTCAGTTGTCTGCTCGATCCCACATCAGTTCACTCTGCGATCTCATAGCCAGCCTGATTTGATTGCGGAAGTGAGCACTGCAAACTGACGAGGATTTTTTATGCAAAATAAACGCTTTCCAGCAAATTATACAGTACCAAAAAATCTAAAATCGACCACGACTTAAACTTGAAAGAGGATAGAGTTGAATAACGTCGTAACAACGCGCATTGAAAGACTGCGAGGTGTTGACAAGGAAGTCTTTTTTTGCTGGAGCCGGGGATAGCTATGTTGTGACGCGCTTCTTCCTTCTTGCAGATGCAATCGTTTTGACAATCAAGCCTTGCTTGAAAAATCGCCATATACGGGTTTTTGACACTTTGGCCGCTGGTCAGGTACATTTTCATTGCTTTCCTTTCATTCAATTATAATTTGGGTAGTCGCTAATGGTATCATAACGATCACATGGTCGTTTTTATTTTAAACGCAGTTATTTTTTCGCAAGATAGCTAGCTAGCTACATGCTATTAAGATGATGACAGCCGCTTAACTGGTGTAGATACACTAGCTTGAAAGCTTGCTAGCTAGACACGTTGTTGTGTAACTTATTATAAAACCGCCATGCGAAGCACAAGAATGTCATTTATATTGTATGATCTGGGAAACTGGAAATGTTAAGTCTATTGTAGAGTATTTTCCCATAATGCCATTGAATCTTAATTAATGCACCCGGCGTGCAGTCATGTTTCTCACATTAGTAGATGATCAATGCGTAGGTAATGATTAGATTAATCATGACAGATTTAATTTGATCATGTGTGGAAATTCCCCCGTCTCCCCCGCTTGTTCTCCCTCCCTTCTAGGTGTAATGCAGCCTGTTACGGGGTGTCAGGACCCCTGCCAGAGTGGTTCAGGGGAGAGGGGGGGTGACACCCAGGTCTCAATGCCACCTAAAGACACCCCCGGGTCCCCCGCAGGGTCACACTCAGAGCTGGGCACCTCGAGCCCTAGGCCAGCTGTGACCTTTGACCTATTTAACATGGTGGTGTCGTACAGGAGGATGGCCTTGTTTCTGGAGCCTGTCACCGATGCCTTGGAACTGGCCCGCTACCTACTGGGGTGAGTGGAACTTCGTCTGAGGGCGGCGGGTTGCCAGGGTGTCACGCGAGTCCCCGCACTTTTATTTTGTAGGTACGAAAGGTATTGTCTGTGGTGGAAATGTTGTTTCTAAAGCTCACTGACTGGGCCGCAAGGTCAGTTTTGTGTTTCCCTGGACAGTCATATAATCTCATTTTAGTTGTTCCCTAGACACAGATCTAAGGTCAGTGTAGTGTTTTCATTAGGCAGTCTAAGCTCATGCTAGACCTAGAGCTAAGTGTGTGTGTGTGTGTGTGTGTGTTACAGTTGGAGGATGCCGCTCTTCTCTTTGCTGGTCTGTCTAATTCTCAACATCCTGTTCCTCACTCTGAGTGAAGGTGCGCAACACTGCACACGCACGCGCACGCTATTGGCTGTCACAGGTGAGCATGTCCAACTGTGTTCCGTCTGATCTTTCTCTACGTCCCGTCTCCCAGTGGGGTGGTTCTCTGTGTGCGTTGTGGGCGTGTCCGCCCCGGCTGCCCTGGGTTACCTGCAGGACAGGTGCGGGGGCGGGGCGTCCGAGGCGGAGCAGCAGAAGAGGTGGCGCCACACGGTGCACCGTAGGGACCTGCAGAACGTCCACCTGACCAGGCAGGACGCCATGATGGAAGTCAAACACCTGTGAGTGTGTCCGCATGTCTGTCTGTGTGGGAGTGGAGGTTGGCTGTGTGCACGTGCGCGTGCCTGTCAATCACACAGTGTGTGCGTGCCCCCCCCCAGGTTGAAGCAGCTAGACGACCTGCTATCTCAGGCCTGTTTCTCTGCTGAGTCAGTCTACAAGGTCCTCTACTGGGACAGCCACTCCACATCCTCCAGGTCCGTCTGTGTGTGCCGGTCTGTGTGTGCCGGTCTGTGTGTGCCGGTCTGTGTGTGCCCGCCTGTGTGTGCCCGCCTGTGTGTGCCCGCCTGTGTGTGCCCGCCTGTGTGTGCCCGCCTGTGTGTGCCCGCCTGTGTGTGCCCGCCTGTGTGTGCCCGCCTGTGTGTGCCCGCCTGTGTGTGCCCGCCTGTGTCTATCAGCCTGTGTCTATCAGCCTGTGTCTATCAGCCTGTGTCTATCAGCCTGTGTCTATCAGCCTGTGTCTTTAATGACCTGTGTGTGTGTGTGTGTGTGTGTGTGTGTGTGTGTGTGTGTGTGCCATCAGGTTCTATGGGGGTTTGCTAACAGTGTTGGTTCTGTTGCATCATGTTCCTGTGGGTTGGCTGTTGGCCTGCCTCACTAGCGCCCTCTTCCTCTGGAACAGACATTTCTGCAGAGGTTAGTACAAACACTCCGGTCATATGGATATCCAGATTCATGAAGTGTCTCAGAGTAGAGGTGTTGATCCAGGGTCTGCCGGAGTCATCCTCCAAATGATCAACAAGGCCTAACTGATCCCAGATCAAGAATTCCTCCCCCTGAATAAATACGGGCCCTGGTTCTGCTTAGTTCTGGGTTCTAACTGGGTTGGTGTGTGTGTGTGTGTGTGTGTGTGTGTGTGTGTGTGTGTGTGTGTGTGTATAAAGTTGTGTTGGACCTCAGAGAGGTGTTCCAGTCGAGCCAGATCCCATCATCAGAGGGAGAGAGGGACCACACAGAACCAGAACATGGCTGTCTGGACCGGACTCCCACTCCGACCAGCCTGGAGGTGAGAGAGGAACAATGGGAGTGTGGACAACCGAGAGAACATTTTGGCAGCAAAAACGAGCAGAGGCTTTTGTGTTTGCTGGAAATTAAAGCATTTCAGATGTTATTTAACTGATGTGCAATAATAGCTAAAATGTATACAATTATTATTGTGCGTGCGTGCGTATGTAGGACCTGTCCCCTGGCAGTGTAGAAGAAGCTGAGGAGGCGGAGCCTGATGATGAGTTTAAAGACGCCATAGAGGTAAAATCCTGTATTTCTATTTACATCTGTTGTCGCTGCACTGGTTTCTCCCTTTCTGACCTTTTTCACCTCTGTCTCAGGCAGTCTGTCAATCAGTTGAGGTCGTTAGCCACTTTGATTTGACTGAACGTGTCGTTGGCGAAATCCCCTCTTTCACTCCAACCGGTCCAGTACTTCAATGGTTTCTTTCACTCTTTCTTCTTCCTTTGTCTTTGTCTTCTCCTTCCTTTTTTCTCTTCCCTCCCTTTTTGCTTCTTTTTATCCTTCCTCTTCTGTTCTATCGCTTATTGACTCAGGAGTCGACTCAAGAACCCCCTGTCTCCCTGCAGGTGAGTGCGCCCTCTATCTGTTGGGCTCTGGTATTGCTGCAGTAGCAACTTGTCTTTCTACTGCAGTATCTTGTGTTCTGTGAAAGGTTACAAGACAGCTTTGTGTCTGTCGTTCTGTGTCTACTTACCTGTCAGAACCACCACTCAGCAACTTAGGTGTGTCTGTCTGTGTCTGTTCAGTGTAAGAGGAGGTCATGAGTAAAAGTGTGTGTGTGTGTGTGTGTGTGTGTGTGTGTGTGTGTGTTTTATGTGTATGTGGGTGTAAGTGCATAATCTGCTCCTGTGTGTGTTGTGCTTCGCCCCAACAAGGAGATCCCCCTGACCTTATTGGTAAGTCTGTTTCACCTGGGGGGCTGCACATCCTGTGTGGCCCCTGGCCTGCATGGGTCCTTTAGAATATCCACACGCCGGAATGTTACCGTCACTAGTCGCCATTATTACATCATGTCTAGAATGTCCCGTCTAGTAGAACGTTCTGAGGCAGTCATTGGACGAGCACGTTCTGAGGCAGTCATTGGACGAGCACGTTCTGAGGCAGTCATTGGACGAGCACGTTCTGAGGCAGTCATTGGACGAGCACGTTCTGAGGCAGTCATTGGACGAGCACGTTCTGAGGCAGTCATTGGACGAGCACGTTCTGAGGCAGTCATTGGACGAGCACGTT
>JACXGJ010001616.1:0-79702 GCA_016801105.1 Esox niger | reverse complement strand
CTGTCCGCCTTCCTAAGCTATTATAACTCAGTACATAAGTATTGTAAATAAGTATAGTGACAACTGCGCCATCTGCACCCCCCGTTTCAGGCAGGCTTTGGCGTTCGACATCACTGGTCTTCCGACATCACTGCCCTGTTCATAATTTCATTACTCACTCCTGTCTCGTTGATCACACACATCTGATTCCCATCCCAGTCATATATATGCTTCCTCTGCTCCCCTTTGCGTGTGATTGTCTCCTGTTGGAGCTACGTACGTTTGGCTTCTGTGCTATTTTCATGTTTGTTATTTTCATTGTGACCTTTACTGTTTGGTTGAGTTATATGTCTCTTACGTGTGAGGTTTTGAAATAAACACTCCTTCATTTGACTCCTCTGCTCCACTCATAATTTCAAAGCCTGACAAGTATCTCTTGCTCAGTTTCCTGCTAGGCTGCTACAGTATCAGGGAAGTGTAGCTCAGTAGCTAGCCAACAATATGAGAGGTCAAAGGTAAAAAACAGACTGGTGAGACTACATAAAAGCTGAGGTGATGTTGCATAACCAGGGAAGCTAAATTAATCTGCTGGAATCAAACTAATCCTCAAGGGTTTTCTAGACCAACAATGCTGCTCCTGCAATTTAAGTAATTTATGTTACAGTGGGAAGAACAAGTATTTGATACACTGCTGATTTTGCAGGTTTTCCTACTTACAAAGCATGTAGAGGTCTGTAATTTTTACCATAGTTACACTTCAACTGTGAGAGACGGAATCTAAAACAAAAATCCAGAAAATCACATTGTATGATTTTTAAATAATACATTTGGATGTAGGTGCAGAATGTGGTTTGGCATTGTCTTGCAGAAATAAGTAAGACGTTGACTGGATGGTAGCATATGTTGCACCAAAACCTATATGTACTGCTCAGCATTAATGCATTTGTAAAAATGCATTAATGCATTTTTGTATTAGTGCATATAGCATGGGTGACCTGCACTTCTGTGCAAATCACCCATGCTATATGCACTAATACACCCCCATACCATTACAAATGTTGACCTTTGCACTGTGCGCAGATAACAAGCCGGATGGTCCCTCTTCTCTTTAGCACGGAGGATACTGTGTCCATGATTCCTGAAAAGATTCCAAATTTTTTATTTGTTAGACCGCATGACAGTTTTCCATGCCTCAGTCTATCTAAAATGAGCTTGGGCCCAGAGAAGGCATTTCTGGATGGTATTTATGTATAATTTCTTCCTTGCATGGTAGAGTTTTAACTTGCATTAGTGGATGCAGCGACATACTGTGTTCACAGACAGTGGATTTCGGAAGTGTTTTTGCGTTACACAATGTTTCAATTGTCCCAGCTTTTTTTAAACATGTTGCTGGTATCAAATTCAAAGTAAGCATGTATTCTTCAAGAAACCATAACATTTCTCAGTTTTGACATTTAATATGTTGTCTTTGTCCTATTTTCCAATGAATATACTGTTTGAATAATTTATACATCATTGCATTCTGTTTTTGTCATTGCATTACTAACCTTTTTTTTGGAAACATGTCTATATTGTCTAACAATCCCTTTTTTTGATACACATTTATTTAGCTGTATTTTATGTTTATTTTATTTCAAATAACTGCATTTTCTAGAGCCTGTTTAACAATCATCCTTTATAATAAGGTCAAGCTAACCGTTATCTTAGATTCCTGTATGAAGAACTTGAGTCTCTCACCAAGATGAATCATAGTTGTTTTGAGAACTAAAAAGTTCCCCATGAGGGCAGTTCATAATACCTCCCTTTTCTGGCTGCAGATGAAAAAATCACAGGCTTTACACCACAGAAATGTATTTTCAGCTGACTGACTGACTGACTAGCCCTTGTTAATGGCAGACTGCCATGCAGGGGACCAGTGTTTGAGCTTTAGCCCAGTGAAAACCAATTATGCATTAGGATTTGTTAAGGATAGACAAAATCTTCACTGGCTACAACCTTCAGTAGCTATGTCATAGTAAGCCTCAAATAAAACTGTTTGTGGTTATTATTTCTGGTGTATTTTTGAAGTACACATCCGTGCATGCTTTTTGGGGTTACAAAGATCACAGCCCCTCGCGCAGTAAAAAAGGAGGGGTTTCCATGATTCTGTCTGTTATCTACGCTTATATTGATGATTATTGTATCAATGTCGTTCACGAATGAAAGACAAACAAACATTCTGCCATAAAATTAAATAGCTTTGGCAGTGTAAAGTTCATCTTCAGTCTCGCTAGCAATTGCTCAATTTCTCATCATCCTCATCTTCCCCATGTCACTTGAATTGCCATCCGTAGTCATGCTGATGACATTTTTAACACTACTTATTTTGCCATCTAATAATTCACGATTGCATACTCTGAATTTCTTCTCTGGATTTGTCAATATGACATATAGATTATGATAGTCAATGAGTTATTTTTGTAAAAATAGATGATATAAAGACACATGAGAGTGGTTTTCATACATAAAAAAAAAACAGTATCTCAATTTCCACTGTAAATATATCTCAAATATGTCTTAACAGTCCAATGTTTCATTAGTTGAATTTTTTTTTGGCATCGTGGTAGGCATAAAGCAGATTGCATCATGAAATCAAATGCAATGACCATTGAGGGATTTATTACCTTATACATATACCTGCTGTATCTTTTTTGATACACACATTATCAACAAGATTTTACTATAAAATGAGGTACAAAATGTTAGGTATTTATGTTAAGTTACTTCAATACAGACACAATTCATATTAAAATATTACTAACAATATAAATGCTATTGTTACTGTAACTTTTTTTTTTTTTTTCAAAGATTTACCTAACAAAAACCAGGGTGAGTTGCTATATGAAAGCAGATATTTTGGAACAGGCATTTAAAAAGCCCGCTATTGATTGCAGTTCACAAATTATCCACCAGGGGGAAGGATACATTATTCAGATTGCATACAACAGGTTTTTAGCAAAAGTACTGATCATGTTGACAACGTACAGGTCTCAGAAATACATTTATCAAATATGATACAATTGGCGTTCGACACAGCCTTTTATATAGGAGACCCTGGTTTGAATCCTGCGAAGGCAACAACATTCATGCCTTCTAATCATGGGCCACGCTGAACTAGGCTTGTTTGGTTCCTTTTCTTGTATGTACATGGGATGAATCCTGTGGAACTGTGGCATCTAAATCGTTGACTTTATTTCTCATTCTATGCTCTATGTTATGCTTAGCCTAGGTGCAAACGAGATAAAACCTACCTAGTTTGGCATTTTATACACCGTGTGGTTTGGATTTTCCATTTTTATAGCCTTTGCTGCCCATTGTAGAACTATAACCAGGCAAACAAATGCTTTTTGAATACATTTCCCTGTCTCTTGTGGTGCTAGAGATTTGTAATAGGTAGCTTATATCTAATACTAGTAATGTATGTAGCTAATGTGCTACTCTTGGAGAGTTTACTTGAATGAGAAGTATAAGCACCAGGTCCCTTTTTTAGGTCCATATCAGCCCAAGTACTGTGTTCTTCCATTACTTGAAATTGATGCCTATATTTTAGTCTCCAGAATTTCCCAATCCCAAAAATAAAAACATCTGATGCCTTGGTGGCAAAAGTATGTACACCCTTTATGGCAGACTGATCAACAAGGTCCTATTGAAAAGTGCTTGTTGCCAAACATCACAGGATTGAAAGTGCTAGGCTGCGGATAATATATGGCATGTGTTTTCTTTCTTTGCCTTTTTAAAATAAGTTATCACAATTGATTAAACGATATTTGCTGAGCTGATCTGTACTTAGCGAAAATGTTGATAGGCTGTTAGTTCATTAATGCGAATTATGTGTCTCTTATACAGCTCCAGAAAAGATGAAGAGTCCACTGCACCTTTTTCTTTCCTTTCCAGAAAAACTCAAAAAGGAAGGTTTTGAGTGAGGAACTGTAGGGTTAAAATTAAGAGACCCCTGGAAATTGAACAGTTCTGTTCCTGACTCAAAACTTTCTTTTTCAAGGTGTAAGAAATCACAAATGTTGTCACATTCCAAACAAAAAGATAACGAGCAGGGTCCACAGTTTTTTTCAAAAGTATGTAGTCATTTGGAGTGTGCAGGGTTTTCTGCAGTTAGATGTTGGATCGAAAATGACTCCCTATTGAATCTAATTCATTTGGACGCTCCCAAGTACCTGAAAGACAAAAGCTTCTTGCTCAACTTTTTGGGAAAGTCAACGCTGACCCTCCCTCTATTCCAGGCCGTCCCTCTGTTTTTAATGAGAGATACACACTAACTCTGGACAGAGTTGAGGCCCTTGTGTCATGCATACAGAATGTGTCATACATACAGCATGCACACCCGAACACTCACACACACACACACACACACACACGCAGACACACATCGCACAAAGGCACTTGAGAGCACTGACCTTGAATAGGTTACAGCCACGCTCTCAGTAAAACCCGGTGAGCCACCTAATCCAGCTCCAGTATGCCAAGAAATGAATCAGATTCTGTCAGCCAACACACAGCTGCACGCTACATTTTTTTTCCCTATTAAAGGCACAGATTTTCAGAATGAGCGTGAATGGTCTCCCAAAATGCCTTAAGTGGACTTAACTGGACTGCACTCTGTCTTTACTGCTGTTGAATGTGGAACCTTCTAGAAATATGCCATGGCGAATGCAATTGGTTAGTTGAAGCATGGTTTCAACTGTCCTGTTTGACAAAGTGGAAGATATCGTTTTTTTGGCGGTAGAATATAGGTGTACACGTATAGGCTGTATCAGAATAATTCTGTGAGATGGTGCTCCATTTGTTTAATCTGAAGGAAATAGTAATCAGTGGTCCAGACCTAACTCACCTTATGGTTTGGAACTAGTAGATAACAAGGGAGGGGGCAGTAATGATCTTGCCTGCACACTTCCATGCACAGGAGTAGTGTCGGACCTCAATGGACAACACGTGACAGCCAGTGAATCTGTCTTCAGAGCAAACATTCGTAGTTCCTAACCAGACTTATTGGCAGAGGGGTGGGTGGAGCTGGATCAGGGTTGGTGGGCTATTTCTGTTTTTCCACTGCCACAACTGTTACATCCATTTGTGTTCCCTCTCAGTGAGGGCTGTGATGTTGTCCTGTCACGTGAGATTGAATGATTCTGCCAACTAACAGCTGAGACCTCAAGCTCAGGATGGAAAGGTGGGGGGCATTTCCTGAAGTCCACCATCACCTCCATATTTTAGTCTGTTAAGTTCCAGGTTATTTTTGACTGCAACAGGCCACCAGTCAGTGTTGTTGACATCCTTTGGGATGTTGAGGGGTTAGAGGATGTATTGGAGTCCCATGTTGTTAGCGCCGTCTGCAGAGCTGGTGTCATTCGGGCGTGACACCTTTTTTTTAGAACTTGAACAATGATGGTAGATTTAAAATTGTTGGGAGCCATGCATTGCTCAAGTGAATTTAAATATGTTCGAGAAAACAAAAGATAACTGATGGGCAAAGTGTTTAAAGGAGCAGTATGTGTACTTTCCTCAATGTAATACCAGAGAATGTTCATGATATATCTGCAGCAATAGTGGAATGAAAGTGTTTTACAATATTTCTACCCACAGAAATTATTATGGGTGCATTAAAGTTGGGGAGGTAGAGCCCTCTCTCACTACCAACAAGGAACAGCTGCCCCTTTAGCTGCTTTAGTTAGCAGAGAGCCCAAAACCTGTCTGAGTACCATTTTTTTTGTGATTCCCTGCACAATAGCATCAGCTAGGCTTCATGTAAAACAAGAAAGTGTACACTTCTCTAAAATGTTGATGAGCAAGCTTTTGAATCAGTCAAGGCACTTCTGTAGGTCTGAGAGGAGTTAGGCTCCAAGCCCCCAGCTAAATTAGTAATTCTATTTGGATTAAGATGTAGCTTTATTCATTCAAGTTTTTTGGTCAAAGCAAAAATATTACACGCAATGAAGTAATAGTACATTTGACACAGTATTTGTGCCTTTGGAGTAATGTTTTTGTTGAGGGATGTACGGTTTCTGGTGAAAATATTGTGTTACTCCAAGTCTGTAGGTGTTAGCACAAATTACCCACTAAAATAAACAGGTGATAATATCACTGTTTGACTAGGCTCTGCTTTTCTCAATCAGGTAGGCTGTGGTCAGAGTCTTTAGGCAGAATCCAGATCAGCTACACATTCATCTGGACAGTGATGACCAAGTTGGCTGTGAGCAGTGACAGCAGGAATCATCAGGAAGCAACATGTAACACAACCAGAGGACTTTGGACAGGCATAACTACAGAATGAGTTGTCAGGCCAGGTACTCCTGAGGCATGCTCCTTGGGCTCAGGCCCTCTTAAAGTCCCACAGGACACCAGAGAAATTAGAAGCACAGAAAACAGCCGTGGATGGGCCCACCCACACCCGGAAACAAAGTGTTTCTTTGCTTTTCTTTTCACATAATATAATCATTGTGTTATCAATGTACTGCCCGAAGAAGCTAATGTATTGTAGCAATTAAATCAATAAACTATGACAGAAAAAAAAAATCTTCTCAAAAGCTAGTAGTCAAAGAAGGAAATGACTGTAAGCACTTTCTTCATGTTTCTTTTCATTCTTTACCAATTTTATTTCAAATCAAAATTTAGAGGAAGGTCTACAATACTAACATGTATTTTTAACTGTACTACTCACCCTAAGGGATATAGAATGTGAACTGTAGTATTGTGGAACAATTTATTTCGGTACACCAACAGAACAATAGTAATACCGTAGTGGTGATAAGACTCTGGTTGTTGTTAGTAGAAACCCTTCACCTAGGAAGACATGGCGGGGTTAGGTGGCAGGTCTCTTCTCTTCAGCCTTTAATCAAGTGGTTTTGCCAACTCCTCCATCTTACATCCTCTCTTTAGCTACTCATTAAAACTAAGCTGATTGTGCAAGGCACTTCCCTAATATAAGGTACTATGTAAGTATCATTTATTTAACTATGTGCTAGTCCACTGACTCAATGGTGATATGGCAGATCTTGTTTGATATACGATGAACATGATTATCCTTGATGAAGGTCAGGAATCTGCAGTGTTTTAGTCAAGACCATGTGATATGAGGCAGATTCCAGACCAAGTCCGTAGCAAATCGAGTTCAAGTCAAGACCAAAACCGTGGGGGTTCGAAACTGAGTCAAGACCAAGACCAGGGTAATGCGAGTCAGACTCAGTTTCCCCACTATACTGACACTATACTGTTGCTATTTCACAAGAACATACATAATGGGTCCTTCGGGTATAAAACTCAACAAAAAATTAAAGAGACCACTGCACCTTGTTTCACATTTAAGTACGGTGTGGCAAAAACACGAGTGGTAGTACTATACAATATTTTAAATCTCAACCCATCTACAGTGCTTCAGTTAGATAACTAGCAAGTTACAGTGTGTGCACCTGTTCACTATATGGAGAAATATCCAGCTAGACTACAGTTACAGAAAGTGGTCAGCATTCAAAAGCTGCCAAACTACTTAATGTTAGCATGCTAACAACATTGTTTTAGCTTTTAGCTAGCTATCTTATGTCAACTTACCTTACCTTGTGTTTTCTCTCCAGATGACAATAGAAATTGCTGTTATTTTTGCAGAACATGCAAATGCCACTATGCTATGTTTTTAAACAAACAATTAAAGGTGGGAAATTCACCTTTTATTGCCATTTTCAACCATGTGTGTCACCTTGTGTGTCTGTAACAAGGCCAAACATTCAAGGGTATGCAAACTTTTAATGTAAAAGTTTTGCATGATCAGTCATATTTTCAAAATAAATGCTGTAATTTTACAATTTCTGCCAGGGTATGCAAAGTTATGAGCACAACTGGATGTGGTCTCGAGTGAGCGGTTGATACACTTCTGCTAGTGAAATTGACTTCTCATCCTCTAATCATCCTCCCAGGATTTATCCTGGACTTATAGCAAAATTAGGAGAACTTCTTCTCTCGATGTTTTTACACCCTTGTACTCGGACTTTAAACACTCTTGTGCAATAAATGGACTCTGCCTCTTATGTTAATCAACCTTGGCCAATGCCCTTATCCACTCTTCACATTCTGGCTAATTTTAACCCAGGTCTGGAGGGTCAGGTTAATTTTGGTTGTCCCCCGGCATGCTTTGATGCAGATCAGTTTTTTCTTTCTTATGGCTCTCTATGAATGACCATGTGGGTTTTACTCAACCGGGTGCAAGTTTAGCCCAGGGGAGGCTATTTATAAGTGCAGAGCCAAAGGAAAGGTGATATGGTTGGTGCTTCAGAATGTGATCTGTCTGAGTTGTATATTTCTAACACCCAAATACATCATTAAAATTCTACAGCAGAAATATACTGAACATTGTGATTTTTGTAGGAACACAGTCACAAATGTTGGTCTTAAAAAGTTTAAGCTAAAAAATATCACTAAAAGATAATACTCTCAGGAACACAGAAGCCAATGCCCACCTGCAGTCCACCTGAACCAATAGTCCCAGGTCACTGAATTAGAAAAAAAAATATTTTACTTTTTTCACAGAAGATCAGAAAATGCCTGGTCTTATTGCCTTGTCTTCAAAACCTCCAGTGACCACTGCAACTTTTTCTTTCCGTTCCAAAAAAGTTGAAAAGGAAGGTTTTGAGTGAGGAACAGAAGCGTTCAATTTGCAGTAGTCTCTTAATTTCAACCCTTATGTCTATTTTATTATGTCTGTTTTATTTTGATGTTGACAGTCCCCAGCAATGTCCAGACCCACTTTAACCCTTCAATTTCTACAAACCTGCAGTTCTCAGTGTTTGTGCATTTATGTACAGGGAATAAAGTTTATCTCTCTCTCTCTCTCTCTCTCTCTCTCTCTCTCTATATATATATATATATATATATATATACACTTCAAAGTACAAAAAAATGTAAATCAGCTAGTTTCTATATATGTATATCCACAGATAGTGAGATGGTGCCCCTGGACTCTGTGCATCATCACTCGTTCCCGGCAACCCACCAGGCGTCCCTACACCAGGACCCAGATGACCCTCGCCTCTATCTGAGCCTGTGTAACATCAGCCTCCAACAGCAGAACAAGGAGGAAGAAGAGCGCCTACACCCACTCAGCACCTCCTACTCCATCCCTCAGAACTCCCTCAACGCCCAGCAGTCCTCCCTGCTTCTCTCTCTCTTCGACAGTGACCTCCACTTCCACCCACTCCGAGGCGTCGATGTCAAGGCCCTTGATAAGCACACAGTGTCCCGAGGCTTAGAGCACAACTGTAGTAATGAGAGGACCCTGGTGTTCACCAGCCGGCCACTGGGCTGCGGAGAAAGAGTCTTTGTGAACGTGACCAAGACAAGCTCCACAAGTCCCGGGTCGCTCTCCTACGGTGTGACTTCGTGTGACCCGGCCGGGCTCCGGCCCAGTGACCTGCCGTACAACCTGGATTCCCTTGTCGACCGTAAGGAATTCTGGGCGGTGTGTCGTGTGGGGGCGCCACTGCAGAACGGTGATGTCTTGGGTTTTGTGGTGAACACTGAGGGGGAGGTTTTTCTGAGCCACAATGGGATCAACGCAGGAATGCAGGTGTGTGTTGACAACTCCAGACCTCTGTGGATGTTTTTCAGTCTGCATGGAGCTGTCACACAACTCAGGATTCTAGGTGAGTTCCTGTACGGTTTGTGATGCGGAAAGGTGAAACAGTAAAATATAATATAGGGTTAGGAGTGACACAAGTTACCAACCTGTATATTGAGAGGGCCGCAAAATGACAGTGACCATATCCACTCAGGGTAAAGGCTAGCCATCTACCAAAGCAGAGAGAAAATATGACTGAATATACAGCAAAATAAAACAATTTTATTCACTGGATGGAATAAACTAGTAAGCCCCAATTATGACTAAACACATTTCCAAACCTAATGTACAACTATTACTTCCCAATGCAAATGTACATTTTCTGGTTCAACACATAAAACGTTAATCTTCTAAAAGGCAGTTCATCTTCTAAAAGGCAGATAAAATATTAGCCTACTTAATTGTTGAAAAAACCAGTTTGTGCAGCTTTGAAAGTGTGTCAAATAAAAAGGTTTTCTTTCCAACTTTATCTGAAGAAATTGAAAAGGAATACCATTAACATGAAGACCAAAAAGATTAAATCAGAAAGAAAGTGATTAAATAATACAAAATTATATCATATAACAAATACATTCATTTGTATTCCCCCTGAGGCCTTGTCGGAAGGTGTACAGTAGAAGGTACTGATGGCTCCCAACTGGCCAACTCAATCTTTAGGGAACTTAATTAGGGAATTAAATTACTCAAAATCTTTCTTTGGTTTTAAGGAGTATAACGCATTAATTTAAGAGCTCACACCCTCATTCAAATCTATACTCACATTATATTATTTCGCTACACACACATATGCACACATCCAGCCACAATCTCGAAATTAAATATGCACACAATCTGGCGCTGACTTTAAGATCATGCCCAGTCTGTAGACGCCATGAAAAGCTTGCCTGGATGTACAGGAAAATACCTTCCTACTGTATGTTGATTAGTGCTCCAACTGTATGGCATTCAGGTGGCAAATGGTGTTTTCAGGACCAGCCTGTAATAAATGAACACTAGAAAAGCATGTGGTAGATAATGACATGGTGCTGTTGTGAATAGAGAATTAATGACAAGTTGCGTGTAGAGCTGGCGTTTAATTTGGTTCGAAATTATTCTTCTACATGAAGTGAATTTTAAATGCTGAAAGCAAATCTGCAGTGTGGTACAGAGAAATAAGGAAATACAACATTTTATACTTATACTTTATTGTTTTTAAAGGAAAACATCTGTGATGCGGGAGGCAGCTTGTAATCACATATCCAGCCTTAACCAAGGTCTGCCTCCGGCCAAATTGTTAAGGACAATGGTTCTGTCGTAATTCATTAGAGATTTCTCCAAAAGGAATTTTACAGTTGTGTTTCTGGACAGTATTTCAAGATTTGTAAAGTCACATAAAAATGAGGGAACTGATAAACAGGTTTGATGTGGTGCAGCATTTTTGTGTGTCCTATCTCTTCCACCATCATCTTCGCCTCCCCTGGTCTGAGGTAGTTATTTCTGTCCTGCGTGGGCCCAGAAGCAGCATGAGACAGCGTCATTCATCCATCAGGGGGAGTTCTGCTAGCTGCTGTGCTAGCTGCTTATGATGCCCTCTCCAAGCAATGAAGTAGAAATATAAAACATAATCATGTCTATTTTTGTGGCCATGCCTTAATCTACGGAGTGTCGCCGTGGCATACTTCCTCCCTCTTTCTCTCCAGCTCTTTGTTCTCTACTTCACCCTTGACCTTTGCATCTTCTTTCTGTCTGCCTTTCCGTCTCCTCGTTTGATAGTCCACCTGTGAGACTCCCATTACCCTCTCCGGCAGAGGACAGGGCAGCTGTAACATCTCTGCCCACACACTGCCACCGTATGCTGTGTGTTGCTGTGGAAACGCACAGTCCTCTCCTCAAGTCGTATCTGTCCATGGTTGGGTGTTTGTGTGGAATTGAGAAATGGTCATGTGTGAATTGAAAAGTTTTGAATGGTTACTTTTGTGTTGATTGTCAATGCTGCAAAAGCATCCCATTGCAACTTAACACATGTTGTGTATTGTATGGGCCCTGAAGTGTCTGGGTGTAACAATGCGAAGATGGTGTGCTGGAGTAGAATTGGGAGGCATTGGAAATGTTATGTGGAGTCACTTTTAGACAAAGAGTGATCTCTCATGAAACAGGCTGTTTTTGGAGGGAGCTTGGCAATGTCAATGGGGTGATTGTGTGAATGGAGTGCCGTGGAAATGAATTATTCACTTTGCTCTCCTGTTATTTCCTTGAGCCTACAGTACATTCTGTCTGTATCGCTTAAACAGCAACCTGGACAGAATATCAACCACAATTTACAGAGGCTACAAGGCTTATGGTTGTTGGGACTGTGACTCCACTTATAGGAGTGGTCCAAATAAGACATGGGAATAAAGGGTAAAGGATAGACCACTCCATTGTCAAGGCTTTGTTGCACTTTAGGTTTAAGTGGGTGATCCCGACTGTTTCTTGCAAAATGACAGTATGGATCAGAAATATTTTATGGCATAACTGTACCAGTGATTTCTTTTATTGAAGATAAAAATGGTTTTGTGCCATTCAAGCATTCAAGCCTACATGGTCTGGATTTGAAACTGTCAGAGTTGTTCTCCTCTTTTGAGAGGGATCCCAATGTGAGGGCTGCTGCCAAATTGGGCTGCCAGCGCTGTTGTTCACAATAGATGGAGATGGCACTGGACAGATACTGCAGACTTTCTGTAACATGGCCAGGGGGACCTTACTTCATGTGTGGGGTTTGGGGAGGCAGGGCTTTTTCTGGCTGGACTACAATACCAAATATTTAAAACCAAAATAGTCACCATGCTGTTGTTTCCAAAGGAAACAAGTGAAGCCAAGTGTGCAGAACCTACACTAGGATAGGAGGTGGGCAGGACCTATAGTAGGATAGGTGGGAAAATCCTTGACTAGGATAGGAGGTGGGCAGGACCTATAGTAGGATAGGTGGGAAAATCCTTGACTAGGATAGGAGGTGGGCAGGACCTATAGTAGGATAGGTGGGAAAATCCTTGACTAGGATAGGAGGTGGGCAGGACCTATAGTAGGATAGTGGGGAAAACCCTGCACTTGGATAAGAGGTGGGCAGAGCCTATAGTAGGATAGGTGGGCAGAACCTATAGTAGGATAGGTGGGCAGAGCCTATAGTAGGATAGGTGGGCAGAACCTATAGTAGGATAGGTGTGCAGAACCTATAGTAGGATAGGTGGGCAGAGCCTATAGTAGGATAGGTGGGCAGAACCTATAGTAGGATAGGTGGGCAGAACCTATAGTAGGATAGGTGGGCAGAACCTATAGTAGGATAGGTGGGCAGAACCTACAGTAGGATAGGAGGTGAGCACAAGCTATCAAAATCTTATTCTGTTTTAGCATGTTTCTTTTAAGAAACCCCTAATCTGTGAAGTGTGTATGTACAATAACTCAATGTGTACCACATTTGTAACTAACGTTGCAACAAAAATCACCAAGTTCTAAAGGTCTAACCATGGCGTTATCTGACACATGGTAACCACACCGTGTAGATCTGTGTGTACAACAAAACGAAAGCTTTATTGTCCGTGTGCGTGAACCTTGAACTTCTGAAGTTTTTGTGCCAACTTGAGTTTGTCTGTTTCTGCAGGCTCGTCCCTGGATGTGGACCCTCAGGGTCGGTCTACACCCTGCTCCCCATGCAGCACCTCCAACACCCCCACCCTGCATTGCAGCAGCAGCTCCGAGCCAAACCTCAACACCAACCTTAACACCAACCTCAACACCAACCATAACACCAACCTCAACGCCAACACCAGTCTCAATGCCGGCAACCGACCAGCTTTTAGCAATTCCACAGGTGAACACTAGCTTCTACCATAGCCAGCTTGTCTCCATCACCACGATGTTATTGCTGCATGGTCTTTCAGTCTATTTCTTTTTCTTTTATCTCCTCTCTGTATTTTTTACACCCCTCTCTCTTTATGTCTCTTGTCTTTAATTTTGCACAGGTTTATGGCAGGAATGTGACTTAACAGTCACCAATCCATGATTAGAATAGGCAAGGCAACATTTGATTCAGTAAATGTATGCTAAATTTGTTGAGAGTTTCTTTTGACTTGAATAGCCTGGACATGTTATATTTCTATTGCAGAATATTTTAGCTGTCAAAATGATGTAAAAAATATATATCTTTATTTATCCAGTTGTTTGGAGAAAGAATTTCCAGCATGAGTGGTCTTCCATAGCAGTTTTTTGCAGCCATAGTACTTAGCTTGCCTTTTGATCAATACAAAAGCTTGTGTGAGCCTCGAAAAACCAGAGACTTGGTTCAAAAGGCTCTACTGAACCTGATTAATGTATATATTTATTAGTTTGTAGCTCCATTTGTTTGGTCTCAGCATTAATATTTGTGACAAGATGCCTTCAGAGAAAAGACTCTGGCTGGCAACTCTGAATTAATTGGTATGTAGCTCTAACATTGAAAGTAATAGCGAGCTTGTTCCCTTGACTCTTATCTTTCAGAACATGTTACTTACTTGTTTGTAGCTCAAACGGCACAACAGATCAGGGGCGTCAAAAGGGTTTCAGAATATGTGATGCACAGCCCTGAAAAAAAGTGGCTGAGGGGGTAAGAAATAATAAAATGAAAGAAACAGTTAAATTAAGTGTTGAATGCATATTTACGGGTCTGGAAAAAAAGTCAATTTGCCTCAATCATATCCGCAATTGTAGGCCATTTTGCAGTACTGAAGACATTATAATGATATTTTTAATAGTCTAACCACACAAATTAGAGAAATGACAGGGAACTCTGACGTGAGATCTATAAAACAGAAGTCTTGTATGCAGCCAGTAAGAGCATAGGCTAATGAGAACAGTGAACCCAGACTGTACAATATTACAATTATAACCGACAAACAGCCCTGAGGATAACAGACGGGAGTGACTGTTTTTCATTCAGTGGGATTTCAGAAGTGTGCGAGGAGAAAGGTTAGGAGTTGAAATGCATTTAATTAGGCCCTTATCCCTGGTCTAAGGTGCAGTGGGAACACACTTTTTAAATCTAATTGTATTTAAGGACAGTACAGTGCTGTGTAAAACATGTAATCCACCATTCATACTATTTGCCTGCGTCATTAATCTCTGTCCGTATGACTGCAGCTTTATTGGAGATTCAATAAAAATGATTTTTCTGTATTAAGATGACCCATACTTGCAGACGTTTTGGGGTTAGGTGGTTTTAAATCTTCCTGGAAGTCAAACCGGGTGCACAGCGTGACAAGAATGTATCATTTGGCACTACAGCTAGTCTTTATATAACATTGGATGTGGTCTGGGGCCCTTGAATTAATATAACAGGGTTTTAAAATGCAATATCGTAGAAGTATATTGTCAGAAATCGAAAAACTTCAGTCAATACAGTTTCCATTCTATACTCTATGCACGTTCTCCACCTAACACTAGACCCTACTGTATCCTCTTTCAGGTACCACCCTCAGCTCGCCCTACTCCAGCATGTCAGAATCCCCTGGCTTCCTATGGAGTGACGAGTGCACCATATGTTATGAGAACGTTGTGGACACCGTGCTGTATGCCTGTGGCCATATGTGTCTCTGCTACACCTGTGGCCTCAAACTGAAGAAGATGGCAAACGCCTGCTGCCCCATCTGCAGAAGGACAATAAAAGACATTATAAAGATTTATCGGAGCACGTAGGACCAGTCTGGGCGAGGCGCACTGCGGGTCGTTCATCACAGACGAAGAAACCATTCAAACCTTTCAGTGCATGAAGGGCTGTCTTGTCCCTGTCACATATGGCTCAGCTACGGTAGGTGGTTGATCAAATACCGCCAGAGAAATCACTGACATTTATTGGTCTGACTGTCTCCATATGGTTAGCGACACCGAGATTCACTGTTACACCGTTGGATCACCAAAGATGCAAGAAAAACATGTTGGGCAGATAGGAGTGGCGTTGCACCGCGAGCTGCCTACTGTTTGTGATGGGCCATAACTGTACAATTGGAAGAGGTCATGCTGGCTTTTCCCTGGCCCAGATACTGGATTATATTCAGCGTTCATGGAGTTTAACCAGGAGGTATCTGGCTCACTCCCTGCAGAGAGCTCATCATCCATCCCACGGATGACAGCATTGCTGCTAGGATGTTTCAGAGACATGAAGTCAGCAGAGGGGATGTGTTGTACAACACAGACATTCAGTACCATGAATGATGGAGAGTTGTGACTGTAAACCTTTCCATTTGTAGCTCTGAATGTTGTACGACACCCCCCTCAGACAGCTGAACAAAATACCTGGATGAAATATACTCACAAATAAACAAGACAGTGTTTATTGTTTGCTTGAAGACAAAAGTAATACACATTGACATGAAAAAGTTGTGGTCTAGTCACAGTTATTGCACTGTGACTAGCAAGGGATTTGTAATTAGCTGCAGGGCTTTGATGTATCCTATTTTCTACAATTATGTGCATTCTCTTATCAGCCCCAAAGACTCTACATGGACACTCACATTGAAGAGATATTCTACATGAGAATGCAGTCAGCCATTCACCATAGATTGAAGGTGGATGTTAACGTATGTGGATAAAGGATGTACTGGGTGCGGGAGATGTGCCTGTAGACTTATAATTCAGTGTAAGGGCACCTTGTTCTTGTGTGTGTGTGTGTGCACATTGTTCAGTGAACGGAAAACCTTAGACAGAAAATATATACCAAAGGTAGCTGTCCAAAAGGTTGAAAATTGTCCTTTCTGGTTCATTTTTGGGTCATTTCCTGAGTGTAGCAGAAAGGAATCATCTTAATATCCAAATTATTATTGTTATTTAATAATAATTATCAGATTTTCTCAGAGAATTCTATCAAAGCCTCATTATAGAGTTAACCAACATAAAACTTGTTATTCATTGATTTTATGTTATTCAAATACGATCCTTTGTACCTATATTTTCCAACCTCATGTACAGTCCAAATGATCATGCTATTTTAAGCATGTGATATGAGCATGTCTAAATTTGTTTTTCTGCTACAGGAAGATTACCTTCCCCCCTTAATATTGGTTTGGTAACGGCAACTTTTTCCCGAGGATATTTGCTAGTGAGCTGGCTGGTGGAAAAGATTGTGGTTAAAGATAATATATTGGTCTCATTTTGTCTCCTCAGTGAGAAAATCCCTGTATGATTTATGCCTTTATACTATGTGTTTTTACAATTTATTCAGGAAACTCTAAACATCTGTATAGTCATACATGCCAAAGGACACACTACCTAGCTGGTTGTTGCTTCAGAGTTATTTTCAGCTGTGAGCTGGGATTGATAAAAACCCATGCAAACTCATTTTTAATTAGGTGAAAGCATACCTGGGTCTATAAGCAAGACTTCCAGGGAGCTTTTCTGGTAGCAAACTGCACCAGTAACCAAAAACCTGCTGGGTCAAATGTTTTATCACGTTTTTAATTACAAGGATAAAAGGTGAATTACAATAACATGAATTACAAGGTGAAAAATCATTGTGTCCTTTAAGCTCCTGTAAGTTGCTCTGGGTTAATATCTGCAAAATTAGACATTTCAAAATGTCCTTGCATACACAGTATGTTGTTTAATTATCCAACAAGGCCACTGTACCTGTGTCTTGAGATATGGTTGGTGCTCCCAGCTAGAGTTAGTCAGAGTATGCAATGCTCATCAATTAAATGGAATTTAGCAAGTGTGCTAATAACAAACAAATACATATACTGTATCCTTTCACTGCTTCCATGAAATGAACTAGGAAATATATGCACATAGTATTAGTAAACCGTATTAAGGAGTATAACACTCACAGTATTGGCCATCACCCAATATGGTATTCAATATCTACACCAGCTTTACTACATAGGCAGACTGGGGGCCAGATCTAAACCCTATACCAATTCAATTACTATTATTATTTTCTTGTTTTCTGATAGCATTTCTTAGGATTCCATTACAAATATATCTGAACACACACTAATAAAGTAAATGTGTAGAATTGTTGGAAATAAATGGTTAAAGATTCCCTTCTCTCCTTGGTAGTGTGTAGAAAGTCTGAAGCTTCTGAACTGCAAAGAAATGTATCTGCCAACAAGGAGTATAAAAGCTTTTAGGTCCCATGGGTTGCTGGGCAGTCGGTTGCTACTATGCTGACATGCTACATCCATCTACACTGGTTATCCACCCAAACTTTTGCCAACTAGGAAATATTTGTGAATCAACATTCTCATTATTTGACTACCCCAATTTACAGTATTGGTGTTTGAAAATGTATACAGAGCTAGTGTCAAAATTGCAATACTAAACATATTAATTCAAAACCTGGTGGTGTTTTTTTTGTATACACACTCTGAATACATAAAATGTAGTATATTAAATTCCACCAATCCTAACCGAGGATAAGGTGGGATCTCTTCATGTCACTGTGTAAGAATCCCTCTCAGATCTCCACAAGTGTTTAAGCTCTGGAAGGTGGGTGTTAATGGTTATTTCCAGACAGGCTATATGTATTTTGGTAGATCATGCTCTCACTCATACTCGGGCAATGTCTGAAGTGGTATTTTGTCAAATGCTTGCTTCCTCTGTTCTTAGGAGAATCTGAATTCCAAGTGAAACTCCCTTTCTTATCAGATGTGTTTAGATAAAGTGGCTAGAACAGAAGTTGAGAGAAATTGAGTGGACAGTTGAGATTCTCACCTTGTTTCCTTCAGTCCTAACTTTAAGATTTGACTGACCATATGAATATCATAAATGATTGTTTTGTAATACAAAGAATAAATGGTGATGAAGTTGACTGCAACACACACAGACCTGGCTATGTTCTATGAAAGACGTGAGAAGAAAACATTATGCCGTGTCCTGGTTTCATGTCAAACAATATTTTAAAGGCGACACGAGATTTATGGAGGGAGAATAAGCACATTTCATAAAAGGTTGTATATACATTTTCTTAAAGAATTATCAAAATAATGGTGTCTGAATGTATGATATCTTGGTTACAGGAGATTTTCCAAGGACCTTTGTATGTTAATTTTAAGAGTATTTTAATTAAGTGAACCTTAATAATTTACAACACTGTAATGTTTATGTGAATGAATATTCAGGTACATGTGCATCACTTCTGCAAGGAAGATTTGCATCCAATCAGTCATCAATATATTGTGTTGTTTAACAGCCAGCATTTGTCTGGTATGACATTTAGAACTGTTAATGGAAACCTACTAAATAACCCAAACCCCCTTTGCCTTTATATTGCATTATACTGGAACTGCATACATTGCGTTCAATATCGTGGTCCATCTTGAATTTATTATTTTGGTTCCGTTTTTCTGACCAGATAAGTAAATATATCAGCGATGGTGATATTTAAAATGAGAAAATAATGAACTTGCATTGAACAGAATTATAAGAATTTCATCAATCTTACTATCACCACTAATCACTGCTGTTGGTTTTATAGTATGTACAGAATGTCAACAGAAGAAGTGTACAGATCTTGTCAGATGTCTCATTTCCACTGATGTAATTAATACATGAAAATAAATGGGTTTAAATGACACAATGTTGCCTCACTTAAACAAAACAAATATATAAAATTAAGACAACCAAAATAGACAACTGGGAAGGTGTTTTGCTTTTTCAAAACTCAAAACTTTCATTTCTGGGTGTTTTTCATTTTCATTTTTTATCAATTTGTCAAAATATCCCTGTGTAAAATACAATGAGTATGTTCAGCTTACTGTGTTGGTCAGACAGATGTGACTGTCACAAAAGTATAAGTGGTATTGAGAAGCTTAATGCCTGGAAGTACTTTTTGTTTGTTTTGATACTGAACGGTAAAGTATCTACACTATGCATGTGCATGAAATAATAGAGTTATAACTAACAGTTTAGGTGAACTTGCTGCTAGTATATTAATCAAGTTAAATATGCTTATTCTAAAGCTGTGTTTTAATGATTGCTTTTCTGCAATTAGTTCTTTTTATCAATAATTACTGTTCACTTCCCTTCTTTCACAACAGTCGGCAAAAGTTGGGCAGATCTATAAAAGTGTGTTACAACCCTAGGCCTACTTACATTTTTACACAACAATTTGCACAGTAGTTTTCTGCTCTTCACTCTGAATGTGAAAAACAAAACACAGGGCTACAGTAAACAGCCATAACTCACACAGAGTCTGTTTAGAGTGCAGGCATGTAGATCTGGCAAGCACGAACATCATCTGTTATTTACTACCATGCCTTAGATGTGCTGGATGTACCAGTGTTTTATCCTGCAGTCTAATATGCACAAATACAGCCTGTGATGTCTGGACATGAAACAGGCAGCGGCAGCCATTGCTCACAACCCACGTTTCTCAGAAGCGAGAGAAGACAAAGCCATCGTGCGTAAAGATGACATGAACACTCACTGTTGTATAAATACAGACTTTTCGTTTAGACCTCTGAGTGAACCAGGGCCTCATTCAAACTTTTGGTACGTTCGGTTTGGCTGTAGACATTTTACATCTGAGTTCCCAGTCGGGTATGTTGGAATGACTTTCATACTAAACTGCTTTGATATTGCCACACTACCAAATGCATATCAAAGCTGTTCACATTTGCTTCAAAAAGCTCAAGTCCCTGGCCTCGAAAGGTGTTTTTTTCTTGTTTCTTGTCATTATCTTGTCCTTTATGTCATGAGGTGTTGAAGTAAATACACAACAGTTCAGTAAAATTAGATTTTCTGGAGTGTTATACTGCCACCTTGAGGAAATAGAATTTTATAAAAATCCTCTGCCATAGATGTGGATTACTTTCACATTTGTATTAGGTACCACATTAGGAAAAGTATAGAGTAATATGTGCTATGATTCTGATGACCTAGCAAAGGGAATTCAGTACAGTTGAATAGTGCAGTTTCAAACAAAATGGTTGTTTATACCAGCAGATCCTGTATTTCTCATCTCCATCTTCATTTTACAGTGTGCCAACACATTTTCTCCACTTTTTTTTCAATGACTGATCATTGCTTTTATGTCAACAGAAGGCTGGTGCAATGCTGTCAGTATACAGTACATTTGGAAAGTATTCAGACCCCTTCACTTGCCACATTTGGTTATGTTCCAGCCTTATTTCAAAATGTATTACAGCCCTATCAATCTACCCAGTACCCCATAATGACCAAGCAAGAAGGGCCTTGGTCAGGATAGTGACCAAGAACTTGATGATCACTTTAACAAACCTCCAAGGTTTCCTAAGTGGAGATGGGAGAAGCTTCCTATAGCACAACCATCTCTGCAGCAGTCCAGCAATCAGACTATATATATAATATCATATACAGCTCTGGAATTAATTTTAGACCACTCCTAATATTTCTTAAATCAGCATCTCTACATGTACGGCAGCCAATCCATTCCAGTGTCTGTTAAATTCCAAAACAGGCACACCTAATTTCACTTAATGAGGTACTGATTAGGTGATTACCTGAACCAGATCTAATATAACAAGGAAAAGTATAAAAAACACAGCTGTGGTCATCACTATCCTCTTGCAATAGGACCAGCTGGATGGCAAAAACAGTGCTAGTATTACCTCAATGGTTATTTGAATAAAAAATTACTATTCAGTATGACACAAGAGTTGAAAAGAAAAGCTTTGAGTGAGGAAAAGAAAGGATAAATTCTGGATTTACTGGGAGAGGGATACAGTGAGCATCAGGTTGCTCCCAGCCTGAAAATGTCAAAAATGGTGATTCATAAGAACAAGGGCAAGCAACAGACATTGGGGCAACAAAGCATCAGACTGGCAGATGGTGAAAATTCTCAGAGTTGGGGAACATTGTCACAGTGTAGGTAACCTGATTTTATCCTACAGTTGTTGAGTGACATTTGAATGAGTGGATGATCATTTCGGTCAGTGGACAGTCGTTTTCACCCTCTGTTGCTTGATTTTGTTTTTATGAACCACTGTCTTTAAGAGATGTAGAGATGGTGATTTAAGAAAGATTACGGGTGGTCTCTTATTTTTTATGTATTAGAATAGGTAGGCTTTATATAAGTCTAAAAAACGTGATATCAGATATATGTGTTGAATTACAAAGTGTGACTAAATTGAATTGTTAATTAGCTATTTTTGTCATTGACCAACACAACATTCTGTAATGTCAAAGGGAAAATAACATGCATAAAAATTATATATGGTTGTTGCATAAGTATTCTCACCCTATTTAGGAAACCCAAAATTAGTTCAGTGGTCAAAATTGGCATAAAAGCACATGTTGTATGTCTTTATCTCTTTATGCACAATCAGGTAAAAAGTAGGTTGTAGTTGATGAATGAAACCACTGAGATATATGAGATCCAGTCTTACTTCTAAATAGAGCCTCAGTACAGTAAGGGAACTGCTATGACACCACTGGTGATTTTAAAACAGGTACCGAGTCCAGTAATTGAGACAAGAAAACTGAAGTCAAGAGAATCCAAATGTAGTATGTAGAATACAAATATTCCAAAGCATGCATCCTATATTAAACAAGGCAATAATAAATACTAAACAAATATGAATATACTTTTTGGCCTAAATTCCAAGACTTGAGATGAGATTGGGACAAATCCCACCACTATCTTCTTAGTTCCTGCACACCTTGTCAAATATGGTATATCTATGCTTGACATCAACAAAGACTGGGATGCTTTCAGATAAAAATGTACACAATGCAGAAAAACAGAGGTGAAATCTTGGAGGAAAACCTGCTTATGTCTGCTTTACGACAGACATTGGGGGTATTCATCCTTTATCATCATGCAGCAGGACAATAGCAAGGCCAAATCTACACTGGAGTTGCTTAGCAAGAATACAGTGAACGTTTCTGTAGTGCCAAGTTACTAGTAATCATTGCCTAATGTGTTTGTAACATATTCAATACTGACCTAATTAATTTTTAATTTTTAAAAGAAATATCATTATTCTATCACTTTGATACAACACATATGTTGAGGGGGTTATTGACAAAAACACAATGTTGGGTCACAACACAAAATACCTCAATGGTTGGTCAAAAAGCAATAAAGTTTGAATCCCTGTGCTAGCTGACAATATTGGCTTAATTGGCCAGCCTTGCCTGAGGGAGGAAGATTTTCTGGTCCAATCAATTGTGCTCTAGTGACTCCCTCAAGCAACTCAGACGTCTTCAAAGTTAAATGAGATTGTCAGATGAGTGAGCGTGCCCTCACACATGTTGACCCACTTGACTTCACGGTTGGAAGAGCAGTGTGGAAAAAGAAGTATTGGCTGGAAGAGGATGCCTGAGAGGAAGGCTTGCTGCAATCTTAACTGTCCAAAATCTTTTGGGATTTTTTGTGACGAGACAGGTCCATAGATAGCGCCAAGATTTAGCTTCCACATACTGGCTGGATTTCCAACAAGCCTAAATTAGTTTTTAGATATCATTTTTTTACTTCTCATGTTAAACTGGGGTGACTCTTTGACTCTGACAGTGTAGCATATACAGATAAGCCTAAAAGTATACATACCCATTCCAAGTTTTGGGCTGTAGTGAATTTTTATTTGAACAATAAGTTTCTTCTGGCTGGAAATAACATAAACAAATGACAAAACACAGTTCGACATTGTGCTAGATATACAAATAACATAAGTATTTAGAGATAGGGTGAGAAGCTCAGTCATCCGTGAGGAACTCGGAGTAGAGCCGCTGCTCCTTTGCATTGAGGATGAATGAAACCACCGAGGGAGGTGTTCCAGGCACGTCCAGCTGGGAGGAGACCTCGGGGTAGGCCCAGGACTAGGTGGAGAGATTGTATTTCGACACTGGCCTGGGAACGCTGCAGGATACCCCAAACAGAGCTGGCAAATGTAGCTCGGGGAAAGGAAAGTTTGTGGTCCCCTGCTGGAGCTGCTGGCCCTGTGACCCATTACCAGATAAGCGGATGAAGATGAGATTAATATTTATCTTGTACTTACGGTAAGATTTTGCTTGTATTGAAAAGCTGCGATGCACAAGAGGGTGCTCTTGGTCATATTTCTTCAGGAAAATCCCCTTTAGGGGAAATCATAACATCATAATTAATGTATACAGAGATTGACATTATCAATCTGTTGGGATATCTTTGCTTTACTGCTTCTCGTCCTATGTTTAATGCACAGTACTTACATTTACATTAAGCCAAAGGTGTCCAGTACCTTGAAACTAATTACAATTATTATGTTAAGCAATAATGCATCACTAAACTAAATAAACAATTTTCTTTATTTTTCACCAATTTGTGTCTGCTTAAATACATATTTTTTAATACAGCATGCTCTTAAATGTATGTTAGAAGACAAAGGAATTGTTGCAAAATCAAGCTGGCAAAGGAGGATTCTTCTTTTCAGCAGTCTTGAACAAGTCTTGCCCTTAGGAGATCAAGCTTCATTAACATAAACTGAGAATCTAGTGAATGGGCAAGTAAAATACTGGATATGGTGTACCCTTAAAATGCAAACGTTTTATTCCATTTTCTATCTTACAGCGTGAGAATAATTCAACTACATATTAAATCACCATACAGAATCAGAGGGCCTCTGTAGGTCTATTAATAAAATGTACCGATAGAAAAGACATGGTTAGACAAAATCAATACTGCATGGCAATATTAAGTGTACCCTGTTCATATAATACGGTATGCTCCATATTTTTCAAAGGAGCAAGAAAAGACTATCAATTGTTTCAGATGTGAGTAGCATGACAGGCCTTGCATATGCATTGCTTTCTGCAAGACCTTGTGGGAAATATTTGGTATTTTAAATCAAATTGATTTGAACCAATCTGCAATGAGTTATCAGATAAGTTGATAATAAAATGTCAATGGAGTTCTGTTGTGAAAGCAACTTCAGACTCAATTCCAGTATTACTCAAATAACTGTTCCATCATCTTGGGATGAATTCAACAAGACACAACATTTTTGAATGGTTGGATGGAAATGTGCTATGTAGGACACAATTTACGTTTTTTTTATGACATTTCTGTCTGACGTGTCTCAGGACTTTATAACTGAACATGGTCCTGGAAGTTACAATGGAAATAAGAAATAAACTTATTTACTCCGTAAAAAGTTCCACAATAAACTTTTATCAAATGAAATTTTGAAACAAATATTTACTGTATTGTATTTATTTTGGCTAGAGAAATATGATTTGTCAAGCGGAACTATGTGGATATCTAAGAATTGACAGAAACATCCAAATGTACTTTTTGAAGTATCAAATATTTATCGCTCGATTAAAAGTAAGGATCCTTATTTTGACAGAAAACCAGAGCAGAAATACACTTGTAAGATAGGGAGGACATGTACTTTATAGGACAATGAAGTCATGAAACATTCAAAGATATACATTTGAGCTACAATTTGCAATTTTGGAAGCTATATATTGTCATTGGTTCTAGATGGTTCTAGATGCATACAAATAATTATAAACAGGGTTGTTTGAATTCTGAATGTTGGATGAACAAGTATTACTGATAAATTACCAGATGATTCAATAAGATCAGAACAGATGTTTGGTCTCTTGGTGGGAACGTTTGTGTGCAAATTCTCCATCAGTGTGAAGAAAGGAAGCAGCAGTTGCAGGGAAGCCTCACTGCTAAATGTGTTTTAAATATCTAGATCTCTCAGCAGGAAGAAGACTAGACAAATTGTTTCTGGACATTATAATGTAAGTATTGAATGAAGTTGTTAGATACATTTTCCTTCATTTTAAAATTTATTGAAAGGATATTCACATAATTCTGAACTAATACATAAAGGTCAGCTGTTAACCTGCAAACCTAGACAACACACTACTGGCAGGAGTCCCTCGTTTATTGTGTGGCAGGCAAACAACACCACTGTCAGATGTTCTGAATTGACATTTATGAAACTTTTGATGTTACACCTTATAGAGAAATCTCTCTGAAGTCTCCATGCCCAGTTCATGTGTGAAATACTGTACAGTTGTCCTTGTATTTTGGTCCACATTTTACTATGCTCAGTTGGTTTATTGTATTGACTCAGATACATATAATTCAATACAATTATTAAAACAAAATGAGTAATGCAGATTTTCATCACCTTATTTCATTATTTTATTTTTGAGTTGCTGAATTGGGCATGAGTAATAATTTGTCTACTGTAACCCAGGGTCGATTGCTGACCGTAGGCTATCATTTAAAAGATGTGCGCACCGAGTACTGGTTGGAATGACCAACATGCACTACCTGGAATCCTCAGATGACTTTTAAAAGGAATTAACTTCGTAATGTAATTAGTTACCTTTCAAATTAATTTCCCCTTACACTGCACATAAGGCTACATAAAACCATAGTACGTTCAATATACATTAAGCTTTACCAAAATGTGACAAAAAACATGCAAAAGACATTCTGCAGATGAAATATTACGTAAGGTTTGAAAAACAGACATTTTAACGGCCCCAGACTATCAACATAGAAACATGCAAAAAGATTCATAAGGAAAAATCATTCAAAAAATCATAGAAATGTTTTTATGATGAAATGTTATTAGATGTTTATATTGTTTTGCCCATTAGAAATCATTACAACTGTTATTTTATCGTATTGTAAACCCATCTCTCTATAATAAATGATCATTATCAGCATAAGCTGTCCAAAACTTCTAAACTGGTGTTCAAGTTCCATTAAAAAGCACATATAATCACATCTACTGCTTTTATATTTATTCATCAGTTCAATACTGATAACCTTCTGCTGACTGTTAGCAAAAGGTATGGTTCCATCCTCCTAAATGTGTTAACAGATACAATTCTGGCTTCAAATTGCACATTGAAGTCCATTCTTAATTATTTAAAGAAAAGAAATGTTTGGGCACCAACAGTTTAGGAAAGATATTACTTAAATTATACGTACATTGTCTCTTCTGATTTTCATCTTTAAATGGAAAAAAAGTTTTTCATTAACACTGTTCTCCATGGTCTCTGATGTGATTGCATACTCACTGAAATGTTGCACATCAATATTTCTTCCTTTCAAGGTAGTTTGAGGGGACCCAGCCTTTGCGGGGTTGCCCCCCATCCAGGATCTGGCAGTACCACCACCCATTAGGGTTTCTGTCTAAAACCTCAAGACATGTTCCTTCAGGGAATCCCATGGTTTCCTCGTCTCCATGGTAATCTGCTATGGAGACATACACCTCTCTTAGGTTGTTGTGGATAAGTTGGGATTTGACTTTCACAGTGGAAACCGGAGGACCATTCCATGGTAACCCTTGGCCCAGTGATTCAGAGCTGCCCGTGCCGGACCTGTTCTGGCTTGGCATTTTGCTGTTAGGTGCTGGGCGCCGTGGGGGAGTACCAAAGGAAGCGTTGCGGCGCACGGTGGGACTAGAACGTGGGTGGTCGGTGGAGTTGAATGACTCGCCCCTCCTAAGGGAGCCAACTGGGTTTGGCCCATCGATGATTGGTCCAGAGATGAAGACAGACTGGGGCCTTACCACCTGCTGCTGTTTTGTAACATTTTTTTGCTTGTGTAAGCCATTAAACAGGCCAAAGGACTTGGAGAGCACCCCTGTGGGCTTGGAATGGATGGGCGGTGTGCTCTTCTTTAGGCTCTGGTTGATGTTGTTTAGGGCTTGGACCCTTTGCTCATTCTTTTCCAGGCTGTTTGACTTGCTTAGACTTCCTGGCTTGGTGGGGGTACCATCAGACTCTGAACCAGCTGTGTCCTCCAGCTGCCTGACAGGCTCCAGGTAGTATGTTGGAACCCAGCCCTCAGTGTTGCCCCAACGGACATACCACCAGCCACTTTCCTGTTTCTCAAGCACCTCTACTTCCACTCTGGCAGGGAAGCTCATTTCTGAGTCTTGGACTTTTACATAGGCGTCGGTCGTGCGGTAGAGGCAACTGCCCTCATCTGAGTCTCCCCGGCTGCCTTTAGAATAGATGGAGGAGAGATCGGAGGTGCTGTGAGACGACACAGAGTCCTCAGAAGAGATAACAGAGGCGGTTTCAAAGTCTTCTCCTCTGGAAGCCTTCTTTAGCTGGCCTGTAGGCCGCAATTGTCTCCTAAGGCTGCTGATATCCATCTTCTCTGCACTGGAGGCTTTAGCTAATTGGGGCTTAGGTCTGACAACTGGCTTAGGTTTGGTGGATATCTTGATGTTGCCCATTTTAGGTTCCTCTTTGTCCTTCAGTTTCAACTGCTTCGAGGAATCTGGGGTGGATTCTGTGGAGGCAGGTTTGAAACTGAATGCCGTTGTCTCTGATTTAATTGGAGATTGGGAATGACTTCCGTTCAGCTCATGCCGGATCTTTTTCCCTTTTTTCCTTGCCCCCAATGTAGAATGAGAGTTTTCAGCGTTGCTAGTCTCCAACAGAGTGGATATCTTTGCAGATTCACCAATAGATTGGGCAACTGGTATCTCTCTTAAAGGAATGAAGCCATCATTTTCATAGATACACTGTTCTCCTTCAGGCTCCTCCTCTTCCTGCCCCAAATCCTCCGATGACCCATACCTCTTGAAGGACGAGCTGTGGAAGGAAGGGGCAGGAATTGGCTTGGACGAAAGATGAGAGCCCTTTTCTGAGGAACCATCCTCGTTCTTCCCATCCACTGAGGACTCATCTGTCCTGAGGAACTCAAAATCTGACTCTAGATCAAACCCAATGGCAGGAATGTCATATTCCGGTTCCTCATACACAGGCCTCCCTGAAGATACAGGGGACTCTGGAGCTTCGGACCCAGGGCTGCTGGGAGGTGCGGTCTCCTCAGAGTCCTGCTTCTTGACGGGTGGGGCTGGGGGTGGGACTTTGGGCCGACTCAGAGTGCTGGTTCTGCGGTTTAGGTTGGGTTTCTTTCTTTTGTCTATGTAGGAGCAGGGAGCCCAGCCCTCTTTCTCCCCAATCTGGACATACCACCAGCCACCAGAGTTCTTCTCAATCACCTACAGGACAGAACAGAAAGAAGACATGGATAATAAACTAAATGCGGTATCAGTTCATTTCCCGAATTTTCAAGAATAATTTAAAAAACAATTGCACATTGTTCAACAAAGTCAACTGTACATGTGAAAAGCTTACGTCTGCTTTCTGCCCTCCGTTAAAACTGATGCCATCTGAAATTACGGACTGGAACTCAGCAATGGTATAGTACTCCGCTTCAACCGTTGGGGGATCGGGTGGTGAAGGCAAATTGAATCCCTGAGTGGAATAGGTCTTATGGCGTTAATGGCAAACACAGTTAATTAAAAGAGAACAACTGGCCTAAAACCCCCCCCGCCTCAAAAGAATGTATTGTATCATACTGACCAGAGAAGCATCTATTCGAGGAGGTGGTTTTTGTCTGAGGATCGGGGAGCCTAGATGGATGAACATTTGATTTTTATTTAAATTCTGTGAGGGCATTTTTTTAACAAATCAACATGCTTTTTTTCTATGAATGAAAACATACCAATCTCTATTCTGTGTGGGGCGATGCGTGCAATGGCTGGAGAGGCTGTTTCAGCTTTTCCCTTTCCATCTGCTAAGGCTGCCCCAGAGCCAAAGTCCAAGCTAGAGCAAGGAATGGGCAAACTAATCTGCCTTTTGACCAGTGAGGGGGTCATCAGGAAGGTTTCCCCAAGCTGGCTGTCAGTCTGCATGTCTTTTTCACTAAGAGCTTTCTTGTTGAGCAGGTTACTGATCTCCATGATGTTGCCAATAATCTCCACTGGGCTAGTCAATGGGGTCTTGTTATTATTACTACGGGGAGGGAAGTCCTCCTTGACCTTCTTCAGGTAGGACGCCGGAGCCCAGCCCTCCTTATCCTGGTACCTGGAGAGAAGGAAGGAAGGGGAGAAAGTGGATGGAAAGGGGAGAGAAAATGATCCATAAGAACAACAATACTGTAAAGACAATATAAACTGGTGACAGTATTTTAATGGTTGGAGCACAAATCATGTCCATACCTTACGAACCACCAGCCCTCCAAGTTCTTCTGAATGACCTCCACAATGACTCCTTTCTCGAAGGCAATCTCATCCTTTCCCTCGCTGGTGTATGGCTGCACGGTCATGTACTTCTCCTCTGTCAGCCCACGGAAAGGGTGAGTGAACACATCCATTTAAAATTCACTATACTACATAAGAGACCGAACATTACTCAAATGTACTTTAAAAGTATAGGATTACTCCAACTGTGATTGTAGAAACACTTCAGAGGGATTTAAAGTTAATAAATACAGCTCCGGGAAAAAGTTTTTAGAACGCTGCAGCTTTTTCCTTTCCAAAAGAGTTGAAAAGGAAGGTTTTGAGTGAGGAACAGAAGCGTTCATTTTGCAGTGGTCTTTAAATTTTAATCCTGTTCGTCTCTCAAAACTTTCCTTATCAACATTTTTGGAAAGGAAAGAAAAAGGTGCAGTGGTCTCTTTATTTTGTCTGGACCTGTACGTACAGAAAATAAGTTTAAAGGTCTGATTCAATTCTGTCTAATTTTCAGAGATTTTACTATCAAATGCCATAAATATCCAAAGAAACAAACAAATTATGTCAATCTCCTTATACTGTAAATGCCTTCTTGCAGCAAATGGTAATTCCCTTGACTTCATACCAAATGTATGAATTGGATGAAATATACTCAAACCCTGGTCTCTTAAAAATGTAAAATATTCTAATATTATTTTAAAAACATTACAGGCTAACAGGGTGGTAGTCAGTCTCTGTAAACTCAGCAGATAAGTGAACAGAGACACCATCTTGATTTGTAACTTCCCAAAAGCCTAGAGGACACAGTCAGTGACAGTGTTTCCTGTGATTATGGACCTGAGGTCTCATCTTAACACTAATAAAGATGACATGTCCTATCTGCACACTTATTCTGGCTGAATACCTCTGGAATCAATTGAGTCCTACTGGATGTCGGGTAACTCTTATTTTCTCCATCTCTTGATATAAAATACACCCAATGACATGTATATACTGTGAATGCAATGTGTGTTTTGCCTGCACTGATCTATGTGTCTTCCAGTCAATGTTATAAGCCTGATAGAGCCGTTTCTCCAGGGGCAACCCTATTTAACCTTCCTGAGTCCATAGTCACCAGTGGGGGGGAAACTCTGAATCAGATATTATGTTAACCACGACATGCACAGCCTGCATAACTTTTAGGAACTATTTTCCTGCAGTCAGCACTATTTCAGCTTTTTTCCACAGGCAAGATTTAGTTCCTGCAGTTGACAAAAAACCTTCTTTACTCCAGCAGCCGTTCGTTTCTATGCGCTGTGGACACTGTTGCCAAGCACAAAGTTTTGGGCTAGACTCAAATAGCCTATCCTTACTCACACTGGCAGCAACCCAACAGCATCCCATGTAAAAAAAAAAACTTAAGTCTGCTGAATGCAAGCAGACAGGTCAATACAATACAATACTAGCCTGGTCTATCGGCAGACTTGTTTGTGCCCTACAACTTTGATTGGTCAACTTAGCGAGTAAATTAGCTTGTAAATTAGCTAGTTAAGACTGATGTTAGTGGTTATTTCGGTTTTGGTCATGACAGTGTAGTTGAAAGCATTATGACAATAAACAAGACAGGCTGTAGGTATAAAAGAGAAGACAGGACAAGGTAAAATGTGGTCAAGAGAAGTGAACAGGTAAGGAGTCAAAGGGTTGAACAGGGATAGAGGACAGGGGGGCTTCCTGTCACCTCGGCTATGTTGCCTGCTGACCATCCCCCCCAGGGTCCATCTCCGGTCCAGCCTCTTCAGATGGGCCTTACGTCGCTTAGTGACTGACCCACGTACACGGTGACCAGACACAAACAAACACAAATGGGACAGAAATATGAAAGGTGGGAACATACCTCACAAACCACATGGACTTTCCTCTGGTTATTAGTTAGTCACATGGATTACATGGAAAAAACATTACATTGCAATGGAAGGACAGGATGGTGACTGGGGTTAATGAATGTTAATCTTCTCTGCGGCTTGTAATCATTGTGGGTTGTTAGCCTAGTTTTCCCATCCTGTTCTCTAGCAGCATCTGGGGCGCACACTGCCGCTCGGGAATGCCATCCAATTAACAGACCAGCAAAATTCATTTCAAAGCAGCTCCCTGCCACAACAGGTCTATAATCATTGGGAGTTTTAGTTTAGCTGAAATGCACAATATCAGAATAGTTAAAAGCTTTGGAGGAATCTTTTGTCAGTTACTAATACTATGAATTTAAGAAAAAGCAGTACAATAATCTCTAAAGACGTTTAGCAGGCATTTGAGATTGCAGGTGTATACACAGTCCCAAATTCTCCTAGAAAACACTTATGAAAAAATTAATGTAATATTAGCACATGAGTCAATTCCAGAAGACCGAAGTAAAGGCATGCCCAGTTGTTTATTTTCCGTAGGACTGTCTTTTCCAATTAGGCAGAAATTCTCTATTCAGACCGGTATAATCTCTAAATGTATTCCAGGTTGATTTTGCCTTAAAAAGCTGCATCCAATGACAGCATCTTACAGAGGGTTAGGGTTAGCTCCCTGCTGCAGAGCACAATCCACAGGGCTGACAGAGAGATCGTTTATGGATTCTGTCCTGAGGCATTCCCATGACTGACTAGACACATAAATGCAAATTACACTGACAGTCCCCTGACCACTCTCTCTCTTTGTCTTTCTCTCTGCCTCTGCCTCTGTCTGTGTGTGTGCGTGTTTGTGTGTGTGTTGTGCATTTGCGCATGCCTGAAGGTATGGGGGCACACTTGAGCGGTTTGAACCTTTAAAGAGCTGTCTCAGTAGCAGAATAATTTGTTTCTCCTCTTACTAACAGTAAGGGAGTTTCATTTCTCCACTAGACAGGCCTAGGGAGGAATGCTGTTGAGAATACTGTGTAACTATTGGACTAAAGAGATGTGTTCTACTTTCTTTATTTCAGTCAGAATCTCAGTGTATTGGAATTAACACTTGGTACAGTAAATAGAGATTTGGTGTGTGTAGTAACATCTTAAAGAATAACTGATGTCACTGATTTGACCTTGTTTTCAAACGGGCTTATTAAAGGGATAATCCACTTTAAACTACACATTCTCATGACATACACTATATCATATATTGTTTAATAATGCAAATACTTTATATGACAACAGGGTGACATTTTTCAGTGACCACATTTGGTGAGTTTTTTCCGCATTTGTCGTTATAATAAGTCACAATGTGAATTTTTTAAAAGAAATCTCAAAAGATTAATGTTGACCACCGACCCCACACTACAACACTCTTTGTAGACAGATTGGCTTGCTAGGTATATTTTTACCTTAGTAGACCCATCTACACACTAATATCAAAGTCAATATCAGCAGGTAAATTGGTAAATATTTGCTGACAATGTTTTTCAACAAAAAAATAGGTATGTCGTGATTCTGTTTCTGTTTGTGGGATACCATTTAAGAATTCAACTGCCATGAATGAAGCCAAACTAAAGTTGTTTTGTGTCTAGTGTATAGGAAGAGGAAGATTTCAACATCATACCTATGCTCCCTTTTCATTTTTGCTCTCCTGAAAAACCATTGGATGAGAAAGTGAGAGGTAATTCCCCACTGACCTTCCCCCAATGGGCTTTGAGTAGACGAGAGAAAAGAAAAGAGGATGCATGCAGTAGGCAACTAAGATATTTCCAGTGTGTGTTCTTTCAACAATTAGCTTTAGATAACCTGATTACTTGAGATCTGTAGCCATGGGCAAGTTAAAGTTTATAATGTGTGACATACAGTACAATTATCTGTGAAACACTTTCCCCCATCACCTCTCAAAGCTCAGTTGCTCTTTCATTTTAGTTTGGAACAGAAAGATGCAGGTAAATCATTTGCATCATTAAAGTTGCGGCCCTTCAAATTTCATAACAATATATATTGTGGAGGTCCTGCAGGTATGTATATATGGTTATGTAAAATACTTCCAAGTTGGGACCTTTTGCAAGACATTTGAGTATGATAGAGAGCGTTAAAATATAGGTCACTGAAAGTGAAGTAACTATTGATATTGAGAATGGCAAATTTGTGACATTGCAACACCAAGACTGTAACCTACACTGAGTGGTCTTTTTGGATAAATTGCATGGTAACTTCTTGTGTGGATCCCAATGTTAAGTCAGCATGATCATTTGAAAAACATCCCTATTTTTATGAATGTTTCTTGTCAGTTTTCTTAAACAGAATGTAGCAGAAAACATCCATTACCATCTTCTAGTGTATAAATCTGAATGCAGGAAATTACATGATTTATCTCCGGGCGTGGACTAATATGACATTACTAGCAACTGACTCACATAAAAATCCTCCTTACAGGTCAATCCGGTACAGTGATTCAAACATGTGTTTCTTTCATTCGTTCACTGTCCCAAACTCCTGGGAGGTCACCTCATTTTAGCATTGCATTTCTACACTGCTACTGTGGAGTACAGTATACCACTCAGTGCCAGTATCCTGGCACTCCATCTCCAGGCTGTTTACTCAGGGATGAATCTGGAGCTTGTTCGTTGGTGCTTACAGTGGCAGGAGCACAGGGAAGGGTGTTCACCCCAAGGGGACGTGGGATGGTAGCGTCAGTCTGTGGTCGGTCAAGGGTGGGGGTCAGACTCTTTCAGAGATGGGGAATGTTAGAGGTATATACGTCATAAATGATCTGCGATATACACCTTCAAATGTCCCCTCATCGCTGTGAGTGGCATAGTTTAAAGTGGTCTGTTAAGGTACAGCTTGCCTACTGAATCCTACACATTGCAGACCAACATTGTTTCTGTATTCATAGCGACATAGAGCTCTTACCTTCTCTGGACTTAGTGGCGCCCAGATCCAGGTCGTCTTGTGTGTTGCTGTGGGTGTTCAAGTATGTGGCTGGGACCCAACCCTGTTCCTCTGCTGTACTGACAAACCACCAGCCTGGGGGCACACAGGGAGGGAGGTCAGTAGAGGTAAGTTAAAATGTGAACAACTCTCCAGTTCATCCAGCTAGCAGCATAACACTCTGCATCCCAATGTTGACCAGCAGCATAACACTCTGCATCCCACTGCTGACCAGCAGCATAACACCCTGCATCCCACTGCTGACCAGCAGCATAACACCCTGCATCCCACTGCTGACCAGCAGTGTATCATCCTGCCTCCCACTGATGACCAGCAGCATATCATCCTGCATCCCACTGCTGACCAGCAGCATAACACCCTGCATCCAACTGCTGACCAGCAGTGTATCATCCTGCCTCCCACTGATGACCAGCAGCATATCATCCTGCCTCCCAATGCTGACCAGCAGCATATCATCCTGCCTCCCAATGCTGACCAGCAGCATATTCAAAAGTGCATTCAAAAGTGCATAAGAAGTTCCACAAACAAAAACTGTCATGTTCCGGGAAACCATTCGTTGACAATACATGTTTAGTCACATTGTATAATATCCTGCTGAAAGTGGCGAGGGTAAACTGCACCCATGAAATTATTCAAAGGGTCAATAGCAATGTCCAGATATGCTGTGGTGTTCAAATGTTTCTCAGTTAGTATTAATGGCACTAACATGTAACTTCCATGTAACTTGAAACTAACATAGAACTTTCCTAGAACAATACATCATTGCCACTGCTCTACAACAAGGACCAGCATGTTGTTTGTTCCAGCAGCATTGCTGATGATGTTTTTACTTTGTTGAACTATTGTTGCGAAACCCTATAAAAAGCTAAGGAGTTTAGCCGTTTCTGATTGTTTTTTTCCAGCGAGCCTGGCACCAATGATCATACTATGTTCAAAGTTGCTTGGGTCACAAAGTTTGCTCAATCTAATGTCTAAATCAATCAGCGACCAAATGCTTCAAAGCCTCTCTATCTGCTTTATCAGCAGGCCTCGGCCATGTGATTCACCATCTGTGAAAAGTTTCTTCAGAACTGACAAATTCAACCATGCATGCCGCAGCAGCAGTGCAAAGTAGATGCTACTTTACAGTACGTTTTTGGGGGTCCAAAAACTAGGCCATAAATTGGTGCCAGCACCTCCGCATTGGCAAAGCCTCAGTTCATAACAAACAATTTCAATCTTTATGCCAAAGCTGTGTTTTTTTTACAAACCTTTCTCCAATAAGTCAACTTGAGTGAGAACACTTGAATAGTTTAGAGAGTACTTTGGAGAAAAGCCTTAAAATACACAGCGTGCACCGCAAACCTCAACGTTAAACAAAGGAAAAGTTAGTTTTGTTCTTTCTCAGGGGAATACATAAGAATTCAGAATTATTAGGCATCAATTGGTGTGCCGAATTATTAAGGAACCAACCAAAAAAATCTCCCAACTCATGTGTTTATTCTCAATATTTTAAGTAAGTGTAACAAATAAGTTACAAACACAAAATAACAATGAATAAAAAATGTTGTCCTTTCTGAAATATTCAGTGATCAATAAAACCACCCTTCTTTTCAGTAACTGCCATGAGCCTTCCATCCATCAGTTTCTTGATCTGTTCACTATCAACTTTCGCTGAAGCAGCAACCACAGCCTCCTAAATGCTGTTCAAAGAGGTGTATTGTCTTCCCTGACAGTAAATCTCACATTTGAGAAGGCCCCACAAATTCTCAATAGGATTTAAGTCAGGAGAGAAAGGGGCCAGGTCATTATTTGGGCATCTTTGTGGTTCTTGTTAGCCAGCCAAGCAGTGGAGTACTTGGGTGCAGGTGATGGAGCATTGTCCTGCATGAAGATCATGGCCTTCTTGAATGCTGAGGACCTCTTCCTGTCCCACAGTTTGAAGAAAGTATCTTCCAGAAATTGGCAGTAGGTTTGGGAGTTGAGTTTCAGTCCATCTTCAACCCGAAAAAGGTCCAACTAGCTCATCCTTAATGACAGCAGCAGATACCAGTTGCCCTTCTCCACCTGGCTGGTGCCTGACTGAAGTGGTGCCGTGTGTCCATTAGTGATCCAGCCATACGCCCATTCATCTGGTCCATCAAGAGTCACTCTCATTTCATCTGTCCATGAAACCTTAGAAAAATCTGTCTTCAGGTATTTATTTTCCCAGTCTATACAGTACATTTAAAATCTTATTAGACACCTTGTACTTCTGGACACTCCAGGTAGGTTGCAGTTCTGGAATATGATGGCACTGGAGGATAATGGGTTCCTGGTAGCTTCACGTTTTATTCTTCTCAAGTCTTTTGCAGTTAATTTGCATCTTCTCCTTGCATTTTTCGCACCCCAGTTGATTTTTTTTGCAACAAAACCGTTGATTGTCCAGTGGTCACGCTTCAATAGTGTAGCATCCGTCTGTAAAGCATTTTTTTATTTTTGACTTTTCAGCATCAGTTAAATCACTTTTTTGGCACATTTTTCCTGAGGTCATGAACCTGCCTAATAATTATGCACACCTTGATATTAGATGTTGTTCACTGTTGCCACACCCTCCCTCATCACACCAATACATTTTGCATGAAAATGATTAAATCCAATGAGAATTCAAGTTTATATGGTTTGAAGTTGGAAAATGTGCATATAAATAATGATACAATCAGAATACTCTCTTGCCTAAAAAGTTGCACACAGTGTACAGCACTTTTCATTAAGTGTTAAACGGGAGGTTGGAAGTTTGTCACGTAAACTGTACTATAAATACAAAATAATAATCTATGACATTGCCAACAACAAGCCTAATAAATCCAGCATCAATAGCAATCACATGGGAATCCTTTGGCAGTGGTCAAATGTCTTAAAAGCCAATAAGGATATGCATGTTTATAAATCAGCTACGGTTCAAATCAAAGCAAATATGGGAATAAAGTGAGAAAGTGGTATCTACATTGGAAAGCCTTTAGCTAGACTTAGATTATGGAAAGACATACTGTCACTGAGTTTTGAGCAAATCCAAGGTATTATTAATGACTAGGACTGCCTGTGTTTTTCCAACTGGTATCCATATGGCAGGTGTTTAGGCTGCGTTCACTAAACCTCAAAAAGGCAATAAAAGTCTGGAAACACACCCACTACAGAAGTGCTTGACTTGACAATGCCCACTAAAATAAAGTGTGAAATGCAAGTGAACCTTCTCTTGCCTCTTTAATACTATTAATATCAGTGTTACAGTTTTCTATTTTTCCATTTTTGATAGCACAAATGTTAGCACATTAAGGTGTTGTGGCCAAATATATACTGTTTAATGCCTTGGTGGGTATATGAAAACTTTGACAAATTAGACATACATTACAGCTGTTAAAATGGGCAATGGTAGATGTGGAAAGGTTGAAGGGTTATGGTTTCTGGAGACCAGGGTTCGGTGTATGTACAGTATTTGTTCGGTTTCAAGGCATTGACCAGGCTATAGCAAATAGTTAATATAGGACTAAGATCTGTACAATGCTGGCTCATCAGAGGTGACAGAGCTTGCAAACTGTTGTTAGAACTTAGCAGTTACGTATATAGGTTAAATAATAGACAACACACACAAATGAAGGGGGGAAATACATTCTATATTTATTGAATACAGCAGAGTTGACCCATTTCAATGAATGTCCAAAATGTTCTCACTGTAATGCTGGTTACAAGCTGATATATACAATAAAGGACGTTTCTAACTAGCAAATGATTACCAGAGCACAACCTACTGAAAGAGAGAATCTAAAGACAGATGTTCCTATTGCTCTCTTACCTAGGCGCATATAACTTCCAATGAAACATACCTTCATAATCCATTTCAAATACAACATTATTACACAGATTCCACAATGTCACACACTGCAAAGGGAAACCCAGTAACATGCTGCCCAGCGGTACAGACCAACCAGGCTAAATGCCTTCTATGCATGTTTTTGGGCAACACTGAACCATGCATGACAGCACCAGCTGTTCAAGACAACAGTTCACTCTAGCTCTCTGTAGACGTTTGCGAAGTTGTCAGTAAGTTGGAATACAAGTGCACATTCCCAGAGCAACTGTAAAAAAAAAGCTGTCAGGTGTTTTCTAAAACAGCTGACCCCTTTCACATACTCAATACCAATGGGTTTTAAGTAGACCAAATATTAGTGCTACTATACCATTGTTCAGTAGCCATGAAATTCTTTACTAGGCTGTTCATGGCAGAAATGAACACCATTATCCCAGATATGCTGGACCCATCCAATTTGCATTCCGTTCCAATAGAGCCACAAATGACTCAATCTGTAGGGCATTCCACACTGCCCTCACCCACATCTACAAGAGGAATACCAATACAATTGAAGAATGAAGTTCATCACTGCATCCACATGCATCACTAAACTCAGAGCTCTGGGACTGAACCCAGCCCACAGCACTGTGTACTGGAGGATCTGACGAGCAGTCAACATACACAGCAATACATCCTGCATGTTGACAGGGGTTCTTCAGGGATGCATGTTAAGTCCGCTGCTCTACTCTGTTTTTGCCAGACTTTGTGGTCATGCACAACTCCAACCGAATCTGAAGTTCTCTCAAATGTGACATCATCACATTCTACTAACGTGGAGCTTATTAGTTTGTGTTTACATTACATAATTTGGACAACATTAGTCCCATTGGGTCTGGCAAAAAAACTAAAAGAGCACTCCACAGTCCTGAGCCCAAACCAACAGGCAAGCGTGGTGGTTATGTGATGTTTTGGGCATGCATTGCTGCCTCAGGACCTACATAATTAGATATCAGTGAAAGAAGCCTGAAATCTGAAATGTAGTGTAGCTAATAAAGACCCCTGGGACAGGCAGCAAAACAATTATCCAAAATACACATGCAGACCACTAAAATGACTGAAAAGCAAAACCTTAACCTAGTGGCATGGCCTAGCTGGTGTTCTAAACAAAATTGAGATGTTATTATACAGTAGGACCTATAAAAAGCTGTTCAAGCTTAAATGGGCATTGGGCGTTGTTTATTTTGTTGTGGTTACAAAATGGCTACTACTTTGTTACACACCTAAAATGAGTGGCTTGCAATTCTGTTATGTCCTAATCACATCCTGGCCACTACCAAGATGGATAATGACATTAGCGTCCTAGATATAAAGCTGATTAACTGCTATGACTAGCTTTAGTGTGCATAGGGTTTATGCAGATCTCTAAGCTAGCCTATAGACCATGACCTACCAGTCTATCATTAAAAAAATAAATTAAAAAACCTACCAGTCTATCATGCATTATCGTCTTGATGATTCTATCTAGGAACCTATTGGTTATTGGTCAGATGATTTACCTGCTTCAGCTATAGTTACTATGACCTATAGCATAGCTCTTCTGTGTAGCCCCTTAGTCCATAACTATTCTATTGTTGTTTTGCATCAATATTACTCTCCTGTTTCTTCTGTAATATTACAAATTTACTACAATAAAAACAGAATCACATCCACTACTTACCCCTTACTGTTTCAGTTTGCTGTATGGTAACAACAAGTATGTTGTACATCTGTTTTCTACCAGTCATTTCTGTCCTTTAACTGGGGAGCTGGGACAGTGACAACTACAGCATGTCTAAACATGCACCTCTTCCGAGACCACCCCTAAATGGTGGCCCTTTTTTCATTAATCTACTATACTGAGGAACATCACCAACAATGATCCGACAGCCTACAGGAAGTCCCCGCACTGCTAAGACAATCATTTCTTTCTCAACATCAGCAATACAAAGGATTTGATCACGGACAACAGGAAATAGGACAAACACACCCCTGTCCACATCAACAGGGCTGAGGCGGGTCAAGAGCTTTAAGTTCCTCTGTGTACACATCACTGAGAAATGTACATGGTCCACACACACATACACACACACACAATTGTAAAGCAGACACATCATTGCCTCATCTCCCTCAGGAGGCTGAAAATATTTGGCACAGGCCTTCAGATCCTCAAAATGTTCTACAGCTGCAGCACTGAAAACATCTTGACCGGACCGTTACCACTTGGTATGGCAACTGAATCGAAGTTAATCGGTGGGATCGGGCTCACTGCAATCCAGGACTTCTACACCAGGCAGTGTAAGAGGAAGGCCTTCTGATACAGCATGGGTTTAAATCTAGAGATCAACCTGGCCAAAAACTCTGCAGTTGCTATGGCAATATGTTTGGGGTAATTTTCCTACTGTAGGATGAAGTGAGAAAAATTGCTGTCATTTCATATTAATGAAACCAACGTGCACACAAATACACCCAAAATAGGTGAGTGTATATAATTTTACCTCATATCATAAATTCTATAGGCCAGTGTTTCAGTGAGACAAGAGATAGACAATAGTTTCAAATCCACAGCTGTCTGGTTGTGTCCTTACTTTGGTCCACTAAACCTAGTCTTTATCACAAAAAACGGTACTAACCTGACTTAACCACAAAGAACACAACAGTTTGTTTTGACAACGTCAGCAGTTGTCCTGCAAGGAAACCATTAAAATACAGCAGGACAAGTCAAATCAATTATATGCTGCAAGTTAACGTTTGACATAGCCCAGTTAATTTACAACGGATGTATATAATTAGGCATTTAACTCCTAGACAAAATGCCCACGTCAGCCTCATTTAAACAGCTAGAGATGCAAAGCTTGAAAAACACAAACCAACACATCCTAAACCATCCTTCTTTGTCTAATTCAGATAGAAAATGAACGATAAAAAGCAACGCTGGTTATGTAAGCCATGTGTGTTCCAATGTGGCTCTAGGGGGTGGAAAAACGGTACTGCTGTTATAGTATGGATGGATATTCCTTGAAAGGAGAAAGTGGAGCAAGTGAGCAGATGTTTGGCTTGGACTTCAAAGTTGTAAAGCTTTACTCGTACCCCCTCTGTCCCCCTCTGTCCCTCTTTGAGGGAGCATTTAATAGATGAACCTACAGTAACATGCTGAAAATGGCCTGAGCCCTATTTGTCTCCTCTTCAGTACCGTAAGTCTGTATACACTATTTCAGTTGTCTGGATCAACAGCTCATTTAGATATAGACACAACAAGCAACTCTAGATTTTTACTACTGTGAGTATGTACCATATGTTTTACTACAATTTTATTAATTTTCTTAAATTTTCTTTAACTGCAACTAAATACAACATTTTGGTATGAAATAAAAATAGATTATGCTACAGATTTGATATGAACAATAATGTAAATTTAACATGACAGGAATTTTGCTGTGCCTCAGAGCTAGTGTTGATATCTGATCCCAAGCGAAAACACCATTCACTTCAAGCATTTGCATTTATTGACACTGTACAGAGTATCCAATAGACAAAATAATCTACATAAAGTTATTTAGAGCCATTTCCAGATTTCAAGTAGAATTACAATAACCAGTGATGGTTCTGTTTAAAAAAATATTCATGTTGACCAATCCACAAAAAAATCTAGTCTGGCTGTAACAAAGGCCTGTTTACATATAGTGTTAAATAGCACCATATCCACATTCCCTCTCCCCCAATGAACATACTTTTAAGAGTTGAAATAGAAGACTACATAAAAATACAAATTGTTTGCACAAATGAGTTGTGGATCAGCAATTTTCACTTGGCACTTTGTTACATTGTTTTTGCTACTTCATTTTAGAGCTAAGGTACTGAATAAAATGAGTAAACTGCAGTACCTTAGCCTAGCCCTGGTATACATTTCACAAACACGCTGTTAGTTTAGGAGGCATCCCGAGAGGATCTATTAAGGCATTATAATGAACAAACCACTTTGAACCGCTAACTCTGGCAGGAAATGGCTTTTTCCATATTCCCTCTGACTCTCTCCTTAGCCCACACTTTTCTCCTCCCCAAAGCCATGGGCTCTTAATAGTAAGCTCCAATCTAACTCAGTCATGAAAAAAGACAAATAGGGGGATTGCAATACAAAAAACTGTCAGGGTATCAGGAAAACTATTTTATATTAAGTGCTGCTTTGAATGTCCTGAAAACACATGTTTTATGCAACGCAATAAAAATGACAAAATCAAAAACATATCTAGCCCAATCATTCTGTTTTTGAGTGCTGACAGCATGGCATTTATGACCTTAAAGATTTTTATGTATAATATTTAAAAGCAATATAAATATGACCTGTGCGCATCCACAACAGACACCACCATTCTTAGTTATGTTGCGTAACCAGATTTACCAGGTACAATAACAAGAAACATTGTCTCACCAAAACATGGATTGTAAACTAATACACCAACTGTAGGCCAATATGCAAGAACTTGGCCTGGAAAGGGAGATGGAAAACAGAAAGTTGAGACTGCATCTATACAAACTGACCTAGATTCAAAGCCTTCAGTGCACTGGGCAATCATTTACATTACAATGTCATTTCAATATCAAAGTGCTTTTTACAAACAAACAAACAAAAAAATTCACTGTACAAATAATCGGTCTATAAGACTTGTACAGTAATAATATCACTGGGAAAATAATGAAGAAAATATAATACCTGTTTCCGCAAAATTTTTCAGATGTCATAAACGATATTAACATTAAATTAATCTGTGAGGATTGGATGCTAATCTTAATAGACCCTGAGGTCATTTGCACCTGGAACATTTAGTGGCGGTACATGAGTGAGGAGTGATGTCACTCACATAGGCAAGGGCTTCAGCTAATGGTAATCGTTTTGTTGAACATAAATGTGCAATGAGAAAAGTTTGCGGCATAAAACATTTTTGTGATAAAACAAGTAGCATATCTACATTTCCCTGGCAGGATGTGGTTTCTGGGTCATTGAGTATAGAGGATTTAGGATGAAATTTGAATTCAGGCCAAATGTTGTCTATTCTCCACTGGTTGCAATCTTATTCAGATATACTTGTAGGCGGATTTAATTCTGACCAGGGACACATTCACGCTGTGGCCACATACGGTACATGTGCAGCAGCCATTAACAGCCCAGTCGCCATCACCATCCATCAAGCTACATGCTTATTATGAAGGAAAGGACTCAAGTCAAGGCCTCTGGCCAAAGGACGTCAAGGTGTTTGAACATCTGCCTCAAAGTGACTCCCTACTGGGTTTAAATCCAACAGGACCAAATAGGGAAAATAAACTGAGGAACTCAAAAGGGTCTGTGCAGACACTTCAAAGACGTTTATGGACTCCATTCCCTTAGGCCACTATGGCATGGAGTTTCACTAACACCCAATGTGTAACCTAAGTCCAATTGCTTTTCTGATCACTGTTTCCCCTCTTCAAAGAACACATGAGACCCATTACTGCTTTACTGTCTGGGCACACTATTAACTACAGGATGTTAACCTCTGTTACTGTGCCTGTCTCTAGACGCTCCAGACGCTTCATAGATATGAGGACAAAACATTTTATTTTACCATGCAAAAGGGAAAGGAAAACTAAGAAGGTTTCCACATGCTGCATCAGCTAAAACATCAGCTGTAGTTCAATGGCAAAGTGTGTTTATATGCTATGGTGCAATAGTTAGCAAGGGGTCAGAGTGTGGTGGTAAAAGGAAACAAACATCTAATATCAGACAAGACTCTCTGCAATATGTATCCTATAACAACTGCAAAATCAACTTAATGTTTAGCTCCTTTTGAGGGTCTTAAGAGCTGAACATTCAGAGTTTGCATTCCTTGCCCTCCATTTTCGGAGGTGAAACTGCTGACTCAAGCCCCTGAGCAGCTGTCCCATGTAAATCCAGCATGTCTTGCTGTCTTTCCATTCAAGTGAACTGGATCATTAATGAAAGAGTTTAGGAAACATTCCTTCTGTAAAAGGCAACATTCTGGCCCCGGGCCTAAACCAACAAGGGGAAAAGAAACAGGCCTCTTTACACACCAAAGCAAGCCTCCAGATGGGGCTAAAGCACAGTTTCAGAGGGTGTGGACAAAGAGGAGAGATTATGCCAGCACTATACCAACCTACATCCCACTGCTGGTTTGCCTTTGAAGCTAGGCTGTGTTGGTCCTGGTTGGTCAATGAACAGGAGACCACAAGCTGCTGGAAGTGGTGTTGGGGGGCCATTAGGGGGCACTCTAACATCTGACCGTCTAAAGTACAAAATATAAAGCCCCAGGGCATTAATTGAACATTGCCCTAAGTATTGGCACATATCTTAAAACTAAGGGATGTTAACCCTCGTGTCATGGGGTTAAAAAGACTCAATGTATGATAAAAAAATCCCATCACAACTGATTAAATACTTACAATCAATATACACACAATATCCCATAATGACACACCACCTCTTCACCTAACAGAGAATTCTGTCACAAGTTGGATGGCCTTGCATTATCCAAATGGATGTTACACGTTGGTTGTGGATAAGGTGATCGTCCCAACTCAATGTGCAAAGTTCTTTGGTTGTTCAATATTATTATTATTGTTCGGAAATAGGGTGAAAAGGGACACAGGGAAAGATAGGGTGACAAAGAAACAATGAGATAAACTGAGAGGAACTGTTGTGGGATGAAGGGTAGAAAGGACCTCCAGACTGAATTGAAGAAATTAATTGCCGAAACGTGTGCATGCATGCGTGTGAATGTATGGGTGTGCTTGTGTAAATTGGTCACTCACCACTCTCACTCTTATCGATGACATCAACAAGTTCACCGGCCTTCAGGCTGATTTCTGCCGGCTCCTGCTTCTCATAGTTGGCCACAACCATGTACTGCTCCAGCAGCATAGGATCTGCGCCATCCAAACCTGGGGTTGATGGGAAAAAACATGCTGTCAGCCAGCTCCCGGCCATGGGTCCACGAGAGCGACCGCTGGGCATCCTCTGTGCCATTGGCCAATTTGTCAGTAGACCTCAACCAATGGGAACACACGGTAGGCTCAGTGCATCTTCCCAAGAGCCTGGCCATATAGCTGGATCCCCACCAGCCCAAAATCAGGGTCAGTGGAGAGCAAAAGAAATGCCTGTAAAACAAAAAGTATTCTAAAAAGCATAAAGCAGTTAACTGACATCAAGCAGTTAGCTGAATAGAATCCATTCTGTAGTACACACTTCAGATAAAAAAAGAATAGATACATTTAGATAGAGAAACTGTGAGAAAATGAGAGGAGAAAAAGAGGAGAGCAATAAAGAGAGGGAAAGAGCAGAAGGAGCAGCGGGTTGTAGATGGGACAGTGGAGTAGGAGAGAGGAATGGTTTCCCCTGGAAAATAAACAGTCTGCTAAAAAGCCTCCTTCTCCTGGATGGGGCTGGAGCTGGAGGAAGAGTAGGGGGGTTGTGTACGCCAATCATAAGAGTCAACACCAGAGGCCTTAAATAGAACCAGATGAGTGGGCTGGAGTTGAGCTCAGGAGGCTGGGCTTCGGGTGCTGTGAAACACTAGACCTGAGCACAGGACTTTCATTCAGCCCGGTCAATGGAAAGCTTCTCTTCTGCCCACGCTGGGTTAAAAAGCACCAGCAATGACTTAATTTTGACAATGCTGTTCAACAGAACAATAAAGCAAAATATATTTTTTTCAATTCTTCAATTTTTCAATATTATTATATTTACTATTGTATTTATTTCATTTCATATTTATTCATTCATATTAATTTCATATACAAGCTGGCCAGACTATGTTGCATTGAATGGTTGTGATGTTTTTATGAATATGAATCACATAACATAAACTAGTTCACAATGATTCAGCTAAACTTGAAATTATATTTCAAATAAAATGTAATATATATATTTTGAATGAAGCACCTGTTGCTTGATGTCAAAACAGCAAATACACTTAAGAAGAAATTCACCCATTAAATACATTATAACTAGCCTTAAAAATTCAGCCCTAAACATTTTCAGTAGGCTTAGATATTTAGATGGAAGCTACAATGCAAATGCAATTACTGTTTTACTCACTGTCAATGTACGTTTTCTCTCTTAGCTGAGATCCATTATAGTATTTTGTTAAACACATGAAATAGCTGAATTCATGTGCCACATAATACATATTCATTTTTCTCTTTAACAAAGGGCTATATGAAGCCAATTATGTCAAAATGAATCCTCATTCAAACTCTGGTAAACTCAGTGTCTGGAAAGTTGTACAGAGAGCTCCATCTCAGGCAATGGAAAATAGCATGACAGCAGTTCAGTAAATACGATAAGATAAGAAGTTATTTAGACTCCTTAGATTAAGACGCCAGTATTAGGAGATAACAGTCGCCAGACTAAAAATGAACATTAGCATTACATGTGGAGCGAGTACAAGAGTTGACAAAACACTAGTAACTCATGCAGAGCTTAGCTTTATTGTCATCAAAAATACAAGACCTGCTAACTTGTGAAGTTATGTTGCTTTCTTATTATTTGTACACATTTTTGCTCACGATGATGGTAAAATGCTAAATGATTACAAAGTTAATATTGGTTCAACTTTGAGTGCAGCGGGATTGTTACCCCTTGCAGAATGAGTCACTGGTGGAAAACGAGCTCTTGCACTGACCATGAAGTAATGTGAAGCCTGCTTTAGAAAGACAGGAATATCTTTCTTTCATCTTAACAGTCTGCAGTGTATGAATGGTAAAGAATTAGTCAAAGTATATCAGACCGCACTCAGCTAGGATGTGTTCCTGGAATTCAAGACATCTTTATAACCAGTCAGGTCTACATGATCAGGATGATAGACCAAGAGGCAGAAAAATCCCATCTCTAAAGTGTTTGGACACCATATCACTGAAGCAAGTTTGTGATGTAATTCTATCCAACCGGGATGGAGATGCGGATCTGTCTTTTGTTACACCTTATTTGAGAGTCCAAATATTCAGTAGTTGTTGTTCTATAGAAAGTTATAATATCAACAAACTTTCAGCAGACTATCTGTTGATAAGCAACAGCTTGCTTTCTTAGGTTAGGGTTAGGTTCAGATTAAGGTTTAGACTAACGTTAAGGTTTGAATAATGGCTAAAGTTAGGGTAAGGGTTTGGGTAGATAGTTATTTAAAATGGTATTGATAGTCTGTAGATAATCTACAGAGCATCAACAGATTCACTTTTGGGACTTTCAAAATATACTTGAACCTATCATTCTGTGAAATAAATTATTTCTACATCAGGTGTAGGGTTCATACTTTGACACAATGTGTAATAGACATGTTGTAGGCTACAATAACCATTCTTTGTAACTAACTGTACAAAACAGGTAATATAGCTGTCCATCAAGCTATTTAGGCACCCTGTTAAAAACAAGAAATACACAGAAAGGCAGTGTACATGTAAAGTACTTCTTTCAAGAAAAACAGGCCGTCTATTGAGGCAGCACTTCAGACACAAGCAAGAAAAAGCAAAAGGAAGACATCAAAATCCCAACTCAAAGTTACAACAAATGTTTCTGTATGAATTATGACATATCTTGAAGGTCACAACTAAAACGTAGTATGACCACTGACAGTGGGTGTTGCCAAAAGGCCAAATCTTTAATAAAAGCCGTGATCACTGATTAAATCCTGCAATTGCTTACCAAAATGCAAGTACCTTATTGACGTTTGACCAGTCTGTCATTTAGGAGGATTGAGGCTGCTAATGTTAGCAAATACTGCGGCTGCATTTGACTTGAGAACAGTATCTTTTCAGAGTGATACACGTTGGATATATGTGTGCGCGATGCTGCTTTTAAGACTTGGAAGATAATATATATATATCCTCAACCATCATCCAACTACAAATTCCAACTCAGAAAGTCTGGAAACATCCTAGAGCTCCAAAATTCCAGCCTGAAGATAACCTTGACCTTCTTTTTGGAATTCCTTGTTGTTTGGATAGCACCATGAAGCTTTGGAATAAAGTGTTCAGGTAGAGTATATTACATCACACAAATTATATAACTTGTTTTCCATCATGTCTTATGTGTAATGACTACAACTGTATCAGTTGTCCTGAACAAACCCTTATGAATTGGACTGTACCTAGAAAACAAATGTCAACAATCTGTTAAATAACGCAGTTAAACTGTAAGGAAACACTGACAATAAATTAACTACTCATTCAAAAAAGTGTGTTTCTCTTTTCAAAAGGCTCCTGGATCTCTTCATTTATTAAGTCACTCCTGATCCAGTGGAGAAGCTGTGAGGTGTCTAATCTAAAAAGGTTGCCTGCCTAGTGTGGGAGGCCTGAATAGGAGGCTGTAGATGGATGTTTCTGCTTCAATCATGCAGTGGGTGACTGAAGCCTGCTTCATAGAAATGAGATAGCCCCACCACTCCCCAACAATCTCCTTAGATGCTTTTCAGAAAACACCAAGCAAATAATTTCTAGGTGAAATATCCCTAGAAAAATCAGTCAGATTTGACCTGCAGCCTACCTGTCTGCTGGCTGGGTGCTAACCCCCAAAATATTATATTACAGTTTATTCGTACAACTTACCAAGATATTTAGTAGAAATAAAATGCATCTTGTTACCCGAACATAAACAAACGGAAAATAAATCAATCTGCAACATTCATAGTTCTCAGTGAATCAATACTTAACCTTCTATGCTGGAGCCAAATTTGTCTGAAAAGGTACATCCGCTTTGGATGCTGCACATTTCAGATGCCGCTAACGAGGTGTTGCAGCCGCATTCTGTGTCTGAGGGTGGATGTGTGGTCTTGTGGCACTATGCATGATGAGGATATGAAGAAGCAGTTCATGAAATACAGCTACCATTGCTCATTCCTGATTCATTTAGGATTTCAGTTCACCAGATCTCTTGATACATTTCTTAGGAATCGCAGTTTTAAAAAGAGCCTTTTAAAGGTAATATCAGCTATGAGCATTACATCAAAGTTTACCTGTAAGACAGTGATTTTCCACAATATTTCCAAAATCCCTGACGTAGCTTCATTATATGATTTATAATCATTAATGATTGTGGCAATTGAGTACTTGTGTCAACAGACGGATTGCCATGCGTTCTTGCCACAATGTTGATACTCAACAGCTGTTTAGCATTGAATACTGTCAGCCCTGCCCTGTTGTATTTTCTGGCATACACCTTCAATTATGAAACAAAGCTTGTGTTTCAAAAGTCCTCCAACTAGCTGTATGTTACAGATGGGTTGTTTTCATGTCAGAGGCCACAGTGACTAACAGTCATTGTCAGGCTTGGCTCTATCCTGACCCTTTATGATGGGGTTAACTACAGCAACAATTCACTGAAACAGTCAGTCCATAGACAGATCAAAGGGACCTGACGGTTTACTATGGAGTTCTGCTACTTCTGCATACTGTATATATTTATCAGAGTCAAATGTCCATATAGTTTATTTACAGAAAATCGTAAGAATGGTGCAGATACATGCACTGTCCGACAATAGAAATTAAAATTGAAATGTTAGTTCCACTTGTGTGTGAATGAAAGCCCTGTTTTGGAGGCAAGATCCGTCAAATAGCTCAGTAATCAATGTCTATCATGCAATAATCAAACATCCTGCAGTTGTTTAAGTGATAGAAAAGCACACATTTGTCATTTTGATTCACTGCGCCAGACTAAAATGTCTGCCCTTCCCCCTCACACACCCTCATACACACTTCCATACACGTAGCCATGCACCTACTCACACACACAAGCAGCAAGCCTCTCGCCCCTGTGTGCCCTTTGACCGTCCACAATAACCCAATACTCCCCTAATACTCCCCAAACACACACGCACATTTCGACAGTGATACTTCCTACAGTATACGCTCCGTAGCACCCCAGCTCAAATAACGCCAGCGCGGCTGTAAGCACACTCCCCTGGTCCATGTGTAACACTGAAATGGTTTCCACTTGCCACGTAAACCTCCTCTCCATCTGCTTTTCCCATGCATGCCGCCCCTAAGCACTCCAACTCTCTCCCACACTCTCCCACTCTCTCCCTTACTCATTATCTTTCTGTCTCTCTCGCTCTCTGAATCTCTCACCCTGTTTGATTCTGACTCATTCTCTCACTCGTACTCCCTCTGACATTTGCTCTTCTTCTGTAGCTCCCTTTCTTAAACTCTCTCTCTCTCTCTCTCTCTCTTTCTCTCTCTTTCTCTCTCTCTCGCTCTCTCTCTCTCTCTCTCTCTTTCTCTCTCTTTCTCTCTCTCGCTCTCTCTCTCTCTCTTTCTCTCTCTGCTCCATCCAGTTATCTGTCACTGCAAAGCTGCTCACAGACCAACAGCACATTTTATTTACTGGTGCTGAGTTGGTCACATTTCTTTTCAGTAAATAGTGTTAAATTCAAAGTAAAAGTAAAATTCATCTTTTACTTTGTTAAATGTGTTTTTTTCTCTTTTTTGGCAAATATATTGCAATCAAAATAAGTGTATGGAGAAGGTGAGGGTCTCTAAACATAACTACAAATAAAAAATGAAAGTGTTAAAAAGAACAGTTACACTTAATGGATAGTGAAAAGGCAACCAGAAGAACTGCTAAACGAAAAGGCCTAACATCGAGAGTTTTTGGAAAAACACAAAAGAAAATTTGCCTAGTGAATAGTCTACAAAAAAGGTGTTAATTCACTAACAACTAACAAGTTGATTTCAACACCAGTGCATAGGTCCAGTCTCCTTGTTTGTCTATAGGTGACATGAATAAGGTATCGAAAACCCAAAAGGGTTCTATGGAAAAATACAACTTGAGTTTTGCGTAATGAATACGATATTATCATATATGTTTATTATTAACATTATATCAATATAACATATTTTAAATATCGCGGTTATCGCCAATACCGGTATATCACAACACCCCCACTTCTGATCATGAGTACCCTTGTTAAATCCTTGTTAGTCATTTGTGCTGTGAGTACTACTGTTGATATTGACCAAATCTCACATGACACCCACTCAGGCCAGGGGTTTTCAGATAGTTTCTTGTCAATAAGACTTAGGGAAAAAATACTTATAAAAACAACAACTGAATATGGCTGCAGTACAAATATCTGACATCAGGGAAAACAAAAGTTGTCATAGTTCAAAAACACAATAAGAGAGAGAGAGAGAGTGAGTTCAGTTAACTAGCAAGAAAATATGCTGTATTTAACACTGTAATTAACATGATGTTTCAGTTTAAATTGGCATCCATCAATTTTCTTGATCTACCGCAATCACTTATGATAACCAGAAGAGGTACAATGTAGCTCATTTGAATGTGCCCCCAGCCTGCTGACGTGAGCAACGCTCATGTATTTCAGATACGTTTTTAGGTGTGAATGAACAGTTTCAGTTACTCATTAGCTCAGTTTGAAAGCAAATCTATTATCTACTCTTGGGTTTTACTATATCTAGTATTATCAATAATGCATTTTGATACATTCATTGGCACAACACATTGGCTGTAAAAACTCATTCACTTTTAAATTCAGTTATTGATTTTTGTTTGAACTGAGTGCAGCACATTCAAAACCAGTGTTTCTCTACTTCATGCCTCGGGACCCAGTCTACTGCTAGTTTTCTATTCCACTTTATAGTTCCCTCATTAAAATGCAAATCAATGGATACAATTTTTTACATTAGATTATCTGTCTCTCACTGTTCAAATAAACCTACCATTTAAATTATAGACTGATCATTTCTTTGTCACTGGGCAAACGTACAAAATCAGCAGGGCATCAAATAGGTGTTTCCCTCAGAGTAAATGCATTCACCTAATGTCCCGGGTCTAAATGAGTCAATCTTGAGAGGGCTGGAGTAAAAACCAGCAGTACTTTGGGTCCCGAGGCCTGGAGTCAAGAACCACTGCTCTAAACCTTGTCTTTTTTCCACTGCATAATGTTGTTCAGTCTGTTTCCTAAAAGTATCATGCACTAGCAACGAAGGTGATGTCTTGAGAAAAAAAATGTCTGCAAGTGTAAACTGTAAAATAATGTAGCAGCTCAAGTATCCTTCAAGTATCGTTCAATACCAAATTACTTAAAAAGGTCCTGAGTCTCTATAAGAGGCATTTTGACAGAGTCTGTCAAGTTATTACGTGGGTTCTCACATCTTACCTCTAGAGGGCAGTTTCTCAGGGGTTAGTTGCCAGGTGGTGGGTCAGATGTAAAAGGTCACAGGTTAACAGTTAGTAAGCATGTATGGGTAAATATAGAGATTAATATGGGGTTTATGGCTCTTAACAAACTGGAGTATTTATAATCAGTAACACGGTCATTTAACAATGTATTTGTCAATGTATAATTGTATTCACTGAATGGGATCATAACCTGACTGTATAATTTCAACAGGACGCTATACAATTAGTGCGTCATAAACACTTTCCCATCATGCATCAAGTGGCAGAAGCAGGACTGTGCACTTCGTGGCCCTAATATTTCACTTCCAGGGTGTATCCTAGAAGTTTCTATCCTCTGTTTAGGCTCCTCCTGTCATCTTATAAGGTGTTCATGGAAGCACTGGCACTGATAAAGAACAGTGGGCCAAAGGTGGTGGATTATTTGGATATTTTGCTGACATGTTGCCATAGACAGGAGTGCAAAACCAAATTATATGGTGAAGCATATGTACATCAGAAATGTTCATAAACAATGTGCAATGAACCAACTAGCCCATACTGTAACTCTACTAGTAAGACATTCCTGACACTGGTGTGGTTAGGCAGACACATTCTTTGCATAGAAACAGAATACCAATCTAGTTATAGTAAGGTACATAGGCCTGCCAATGGCAGCTTACAGGCTATGCTAGCTATTTGCTATCTGCTTGGCATCAATGCTAGCAATTTGCTATCAGCCTACAAATACAACAGAAATAGCTGTCTAGGTGAGTTAGTCACAAGAGCCAACTCACTGTCACTATTTCCATTGGTTCTTCTGATTGAAAGGCAAAGACACACTCAAAAAACACCTACATCAAACCACACCCCGAAACCAAGTCTTGATTGGATTCTGTCATAACTGCATTAGCTAATAAGCAAGACAGAAAACAAGTAAGATCAGTCCATTTGTTTACTCTATATAAAAATGGCCACTATGAGTTATAAAGGTTTTAAAAAAGATTGATAGAAAAGGTCATGTGCGTTATGTTTATTTAGAATGTCAAAAACTTTACCAGAACATGTACTGTAGTGCAATGTGAAACATATATTTGTAGATGAAACACAGATTAAGTTTGGTGAGCAATGATTTTGTTTGTTGGACTTAGTCAATTCTATATGTTCTCAGAGATATAAAACAACCACCTTCTGATGATCTGTTTTGAGTATTGTTGTGGAATTTGAAGGAACAGCTCAACTGACAGTGAAGAAGATATTTAAGATAACTAGTGGGTGGATGACAACCCAGTGATACCGAGAGAGAAAGGGACCAAAGAAAGTTGAGGAAAAGAGTTAGGCACTCATAATGACAATGCTATGACTGATTGTCTACGGCAGAGTGTATTCAGAGTTGTTCAGATAGCCTGTGATTTCTGCAGCATGTCCATGCCAGGTAAACAATGGGAACCAGTCTAGATAAACCATGCTGTAACCACCAGCAGTTTTGTGGCCTGGGGCAACATTTTCATGTTAGTGTACAGTTTCAGTAAACTCTTAGAGGAGACCAACAGCATGTAATTATGGGGACCATAAGCTGCAGCTACAGCACAAATACACCACAGACTTGCACACTCTCTCCGCTACCCTGGTTTAATAAAGTAATATCAAGTAAACCCTGTTGCCGAAGAAAGATTTCAAAAGAAGATAAGGTAAAGTCACTAAAGGTTCCTAAATGTTCCAGTAAGATTAAGATGTAGAGCCCTTGATTAAACTTTAGGGGCTAATTTTGCGGACACAGAAATCCTCTTTGACCTTGACAAAAAATCATGCTCAGTGAAGATTTCCATTGAGTTGAGGACTAGGCTAAATCTGTGTCCGCAAAACCAACCCAAAGTGTTTGTTGGCAAAAATATTAACAATTTTTTTCCCAAAGCATTCCATCTTCATCAAAAAAGATGGAACATTTTGTTTACAGGGATATTAAAATAAGCCCCATTAATTCATCATTGCTCATTTTCTCTACTGTAGAAATTCAAAATGCTCCAGATGAGCAACTTTTACAACTGTGGATAACTTATTATTCCAGCCAACGTTTCTTGGAAGAAATGTAATATCTATCAGGGCCTGAATGTAGGCAACTGGCCTTAACTTCCATTTCATTATGTCAATGGAATTTACTGTTATGTAAAGGCATGATACCATTGAGTATAGAAAGAAATTAGGTTGGCGTTGTATTATCTTGGCAGGTTCCATTGTGTTTCCTATTAGAGAGAAATAACGTTACTGGATGTGAAAACATAGATTAAAAACAGAGAGTATTAGCAGTACTTTCGAGTAAATCAACTGTATTACTTTTTGCATAATACTTTGGTTAAACGTGTTTTTTGCATAATCATGAATCGTTTATCATTTAATGTCCCATTTTGTTAACCTTGTACCTGTGTGATCTAAACTTCAAAGGCTGTGTTGTTCTAAGAATATAGCATGCTAGTATAGCAAATGTACGGAGACATACTGTACAGTCATACTGCACAGCTGCTTTCACAGCTCATCCGAATCCTCAGACCCACCCATGTCCCTTTCCGCATCCACTGAGCCCACTCATCTCCCCAACAGCACCCAACCCAGGCACAGTCATCAACAGCATAGTTATTTTCTTAACCCTATGATCATCAGCCACATTGAATTTGTCTGTGTGTCCTAAACAAATAGTAATTTCTGTTTGCATTTGCTAAGTTGGTCTTGTCATTCACTAATGTATGTGAGCTTTTGTGAGCAGTCTTTTGGAAAGACATCCGTTAGCCCAATTAATGTCAAAGCTACTTTGGCTTAAACGATGACCTACGGATGTAAATCATTGTACATCATCTGGGTTAGTTCTGGCCATCCTCTGTTAGTGTAAACATTGGACTTCTACTTTTGTGGGGTTTTAAATAGAGGCAATACATTGAACTCTGTATCTGATGTTGATAGGGGATTCTGTTATTTTATTTTGTAATTCGGCCCATCACAAACATAAGAGAAATGTAGATAACATGTCTTACCTGACTTGCGTTTGGTTGATCCTCCATAGTCCCTGGAAAATAAGCAACACCAGAGTTTCATGGTCAATGTGTTAAAGGCAGCCAAGGCAGAGCAGAACCATGTTGTCCCACACAGGACTCTGTGCAGTGCCAGCTAGGAGCCTAACCCTCAAAGACAGACAGATTGCTGAGTGAACAGTGTCTGTGTGTGTTCGTAAGTGAGAGAGAGAGAAATAGAGGAGAGTGATTGTTGAATTTCCATCTGTTTATTTGTGAATGTGTGTGTGCCAACGATGCCCCCAAATAGTGGTGAAACCAGAAAGATTTCACTAAGTAAGGTACTTTTTCCACTTCCTATTTGAAATTGCATTTTTTTTGTTAGGTTTATCATGAAATGAAAAAATGAGTTTAGGCATTATAGATTAGGTTTAGGGTTTAGGTTAAGTTTTGAGGCTTACATATATGGCTCACATCTACAATTTAGTCATTTAGCTGACGGATTTATCCAGACTGACTTATAAGGTTAAGGCACTTTTAGCTGGACAATGTGAGTGTTTTTATTGAATGGAAATCCCTTCAAACAGCTGCATTTGTTGTGTAAGTGTTGTGTGTGTATTTCAGGTTTTACAATATAAACAAAAACGTAAAAAAGGTGACAAATCTTACTTCCACCTTTGGAAATTCTTTGGTTAAGTCTTGGGTTTAGGTTTAGGTTTATATGTGTGTGTGTAAAACACCAACTACAATAACTATGTTTATCTATTATACTTCCAATAATGTGCAGGTGTAGTGTAGTATAATTCAGGTGTATATTAACAGTATATTATAGTATAGTACCTGCATAAGACTATGAAAGTATTAAACTAAGGGATTTTGAAAAGAAATGTTGGAACAGAGGTAACATAAGCCTGGAAATGCTGAAAATCTAAAACTGGTGGAATGTCACACAATTATCTGGGTTAATTGGCAACAGGTCACTAACATGATTGGGTGTTAAAAGATCATTCCAGAGAGGATGGGGAGTGTTTCACCTCTCTGTGAAAGATTGTGTAGGCAAATATTGCAACAATTTAAGCGAATAACGCTTCTCAAAGTAAAATTGCAAAGAGTTTGGGGATCTCATCATCTATGGTACATAACATCCTTAAAAGATTCAGAGAATCAAGGAAAATCTCTGCATTCAAGGGACAAGGCTGAAAACCAATATTGGATGGCCGTGATCTTCGGGCCCTCAGACGGCGTTGCATTAGAAAAATACACAGTTCTGTTGTGGAAATCATTGCATGGGCTCAGCAACACTAGCAAAAACCATTGTCTGTGAACATAGTACATCGCTGCATTCATAAATGCAAGTTAAAACTCTACCACACATGGAAGAAACCATACATAAACAAGATCCAAAACCGCTGCCGCGTTCTCTGGGCCCAGGCTAATTTAAGATGGACTGAGGTGAGGAGAGGGACCATCCAACTTCTTATCAGTGCACAGTTCAAAAGCCAGCATCTGTGATGGTGTGGGGGTGCATTAGTGCACAGGGCATGGGTGACTTGCACATCAGTGAAAGCACCATTAATGCTGAACAGGATATGCAGGTTTTGGATCAATATATGCTGCCATCTTGACAATGTATTTTTGAGGGAAGGACTTTCTTAGTTCAGCAAGACAATGACAAACACCATTCTGCACCTATTACAACAGCATGGCTCTGGAGTCTGGGTGCTAAACTGGCCTGCCTGCAGTCCAGACATGTCACCCATTGAAAACATTTGGTACATTATGAAACGAAACATATGACAAACAAAGGAGAACCGGAAATGTTGAGCAGCTGAAATCCTATATAAATCAATTGGTCTCCTCTGTTCCCAAATGCTTACAAAGTGTTGTTAAAAGAAGAGATGATGCAAAACAGTGGTAAACATGCCCCTCTCAAAACTTTTTTTAAATGTGTTGCAATAAATGATTTGCACATCATTGCATTTTGTTTTTATTTGCATACTTTTTTGGGAAAAAATATCATTAGAGTTTGACTTTTTGAAACACAGTCAAATAAGCTGAATCATAATTATGAAGATGCAAATGGTTACTTTTGCACTTCAATTACAACTTTTTATATTGAATCTAGCCAAGGTAAATGCATATTCCTAACACTTTAAGTTGGATCCAGATAAGATACTTTCACACTCCAGAATAACAACTGCACTTGATATTAATCTTTCTAAACATTACAATAGCAAGGCTGAGAGATAAAAACAAATAAATATCTATTCTGATACTTTTGATTCCCAGCCACTATGTGGTGATACACAATGAACAAACCTCAAAATTTGTTAGCAACATGTTTAGTGAATGACAACTTGTAGTGTATGGCACATTTTGTGTAAAATTGCTCTTTTCTTAGAGACCTGTACAGGAAGAATTATGCTTATGTGGAACTAGCAGAGTACAAGTAGCTACTTATATATTGTAGATTAAAAAAAAATGATAGAAGAGATTGTTGATGTAGCCATGGTCATAGTAAGCCATATTCGGGTCCACCTTATGATTTGACCCTCTCCCACAGCAAAGGCTTCAAGAATCACTAAACCACTTCAGCCAATTCTTTCACGATGGCCACTCGAGAATACAGCAATACTGTCGGACAGTTGGACTCCTGGCCTCTGGAGCTAGCAGTTTCTGGTGCTGGGGCGTAGTGGCATATGAAACACATTACCATGGAGAGTTGGATTGGGAAGACGGCCTGGGGATCATTGCCGGTAGAAGGGTGGGATGGGGGACCGGAGGAAGGCTGGATTGGCTAAGTGTAGCGTGTAACCCATGCCTCAGAGCTGAAATAATATATTTGCCAGGAGAGGAATGCACACACACTTTGGCTTGACACACTCCTATCAATAGTAAAATGTAAACGTGAAAGGGGGGATTCCTCCAAAACACTTAACAATGTTGGATCCAGCTTGAGCTTTCTGCAGTGAAGTTAACCTTTTGCTCACAGAAACGTTTGTCACTTTTTACGTGACGATTTCACTCAAGAGGAGGTTTGAGTATATCATTAAATCTGAATCCGTCAGGGCCTATCCTGAGATTGAGTTGAGAATAACCAGCTGTTTGTGTCTAACAGCAGCTCAGTCACTGTAGGTGGGCCCATTAGACCTGGAATGTGTAATATATTAGTGTTTCGCACAACATTTCCTGCCAGTTGGGATCCAGCCAAGAGGCTGAATCTTTTTGAGGTATACAGAATGCAAAACATATACTTCTGTACATAGTCTGCCCCCTGCATTTGTAACCCTTGGTCTGAGGTAAAAGGTTTCTGGACATGAAGACATCCTCAATAAAAAGTTGATTTCCAGCGAATTGTGCAGTTTATGTCCTTGATTGAGAAGGCAAATTAGTGAGAATGTATTACCTTCTAGTATTGGTTAGGACCCCCTTTTGCTTCCATATGTATAATGGTGTGTGCGTTCAGCGATGCCCTTCTGCACTGTAAAGAGTAATTATTATCAGTATTTGTGCCATTTCTGTAACCCTGAGCTGATCTAGGCAATCTCCTCTGACCTCATTTACATAGTGTTAAAGTGCTGCTCACTGGATGTTTTTGTTTATAAAAAATTCTCAGAAAAAAAATTCTGGAACCACCAAATCTGGCACAAACAGTCATACCGTATCACAGTCAAAGTCCCACGTGTCTTCCCCATAATGTCTTGTTGAAAAACTCCTGACACGCTTGACCATGTCTGCATGCTATATATACTGAGTTGTTGTGTGTGTGCTTGTGTGTTTGCATGCAACTTGTGAAATGCAAAGGCAAAGGTCCTGCTTAAATGTACTTAACCTAATCTGTGAACACATACACATGCTAAATTAAACAATTTAGTTAAAGCCCATGATCCATATTGAAGATAAATGACTTGATGGCTAGCTAAGTTGTAAACCAGCATCTATCTGCTTTTCTGACGATTCATAAAACATCTTGTATTATTAGGACTTACAGAAAATGGAAGTTTCGTTTGTCATTGACAGTATTTTTGTAAAGTAAAATAGTCACTAGCTTCTAGCACACATACTGATACTACTGAATATAGTGACAAAGTCAGATTCCATGAATACAAAATCTTAAGGTTAGGCTTAAGCATTATGTTGCAATTTGGGTGAAGAATAGGGTATTGATACAAATAAAATGTTAAGACAAGTTGTGGAAATAGGCAGTTCAGTATACAGTATCAGAATACACAGATCAGCCATAACATTATGACCACCTGCCTAATATTTTGTTAGTCCCCGTTTTTCCGTCAAAAGAGCCTTGACCCGTCGTGGCGTGGACTCCACTAGACCTCTGAAGATGTGCTGTGATATATGGCACCAAGACGTTAGCAGTTGATCCTTTAAGTCCTGTAAGTTGCGAGATGGGGCAACCATCGATCTGACCTGTTTGTCCAGTACATCCCACAGATGCTCGATTGGATTGAGATTTGGGGAATTTGGAGACCAAGTCAACACCTTGAACTCGTTGTTGTGTTCCTCAAACTATTCCTGAACCATTTTTTGCTTTGTAGCAGGGCACATTATCCTGCTGAAAGAGGCCAATGCCATCAGGGAATACAGTTGCCATGAAAGAGTGCACATGGTCAGCAACAATGCTCAGGTAGTAGGTACATGTCAATGTAACATCCACATGAATGGCAGGACCTAAGGTTTCCCAGCAGAACATTGCCCAAAACATCAAACTATCTCCGCCAACTTGCCTTCTTAACATAGTGCATCCTAGTGCCATGTGTTCTCCAGGTAAGTGACACACACACAGCCTCAATACCAGCAAAAACGTTTTCAGCTATTTGAGCTAGAATAGTTCGGCAGTTGGTTTTGACCACAGGCTGGCCTTCTCTCCCCACGTGCATCAATGAGTCTTGGCCACCCATGTCTCTGTCACCGGTTCACTGTCTTTCCTTCCGTGGAACACTTTTGATAAGTACAGACCATGGCAGACAGGGAACACCCCACAAGGGCTTCAGATTTTGAGTTTTGCTCTGAGCCAGTTGTCTAGCCGTCACAATGTGGCCCCTGTCAAAGACACCCATTGTTCCTGTTTCAAACACATCAACTTTAAGGACAGAATGTTCACTTGCTGCCTTATATATCCCACCCACTGACAGGTGCCATGATAACGAGATTATCAGTGTCATTCACTTCAACTGTCACTGGTTATAATGTTATGGCTGATAGGTGTATAACAGTGAGTGAAGACCATGGTACAATATCGGTGGCTCCCTCTTGTGATGGTAAATATATTGCATTTATGGTTTCTGTATACTGCTGTAGTGGTGCAGTGTGGTTCCAGAGCAGATAGATGGCAATGAAGAAAATTGTCCAAGAAGAATATTGTGTATGAAGCCCTGACCGGTGCTCCAGAGTTGCCACCATGTTCCCCAGTTACCGTTTGAAAGTCTTGATAGTTTGACCTTAATAGTAAGGTACTCTTACAATCTCCAGAAGTGCCAGAAGAGGACTAACTGTCTTTCTGGCATCCAGTCTCTCTATAGGTTTCCTTCTGAGGTCGAGATTAAAGAACATTCAAAATGATCAAACCATATATTTTAGTGTTTCCCCAGGTTGCCTTCTTTATTACTCTTAATTAAATAGTTGACTCACAATCAGTTGATTCCATTAGATTAGACACAGAATGTTAAAAAAATGTTCTTACGTGATGGTAGCATAACACAAAATGTATATATTTGTTTTCTAGTATTTTCTTGTTTTAGTTGTTACATAGAAAGCTAATTGTTTGGCTGGGTTGGACGGAAAGGGTGTTCCAGGAATTAACGCACATTCCCTTCAGGTGCATTATAAAATCATTCACATTTGCTGCAAAGTTAACAGTCAGATTTATTGCATGTGAATGAGCTAAACTCTAAAAGAAAATAAGACAACTAAATGCAGATGTACATTCCCGCTTACTTACACACACGTATCATACTTGAGGTGTATGATCTAATGACTTATACCTGTAATCTTGTACGATAACTCCTCGTCTGACCTGAGACCTGAACCTAACCTCCCTTCCAGAATACCACTGAACAATAAGCTGGGATGTGCTGGGATCAGGTGTCCCCTCCCACATTTCATCATTATTAAAACACCAGCTTTTTGGCTGACCATCCGTCATCCATGTGACATAAGGTCACTTGGAGATCAAAACACGTCAGTGTGGATGAGAAATGACGGCACCAGCTGCTAGTGCATTGAGACCCACCCACTGATGAAAACCCTAATACAACATACACTTGGTACTAAACACACAAAAATGCAAAAACGCAGTGGTTTCTGGGAAAGCTATCTGTTTATCATTGTGTGACTATTGTAGGGAGGGAGACGGCAAAGTAAAATGATACTCACTCTTTTGGGGGGTTAAGGTCCTCAGCCTGTGTTTCAAAGAACCTCAGCACCTCCTCACACTGGGAGATCTGATTAGGAAGCCTCATCAAGGCCTGGAGGAAGGGAGGAGAAATGGGAGAGGAGGAAAGCGATGGAGTATCATGATTACAAAATGGTATAATGATGATTAAAAACGACAAGACTTCATAACATATCATCAAATCACAGTTATCAGTTAATTAAAGTTACTGTTTGCAAATGAACCATATGAGCTAATCCATAGGTCAGAGCCTCCCACTACAAACTACAAATGGTGTGTGTGATCCTGGTTTTACTATTTACTTAAAATTTACAATTATAATAACACCAGACATTTCAGGTTTAGGGTAGCATCTGTAAATATAAAAAATGTTCTGTTCACTTAATGACAGAAAAACAAATGTTTGTGTTTGTGAGATCCTGTATAGTACTGCATGGATGCGGATGGCATCGTTTACAGTATGACGCTGTTTACACAGTGGCAGAGAGGATCAAGGGAAATTCTGGCAAAATGGGGACGGAAGAGGGATTGCAGGCCGGAGCAGAGATAAGACAGAGGAAAACTGATAGAGGACAATAACTACCATATCCCTCTCTGACAGAATAACAACTAAGAAACAACTAAGAAATAAACATTTTGCATAGACAGGAATATATACTTGATATAGATATAGACACACAGACACAAGTTGGTCAAATAAAGCTGCAAAAGTTAATAGTAATCCTAACATTTATACTTTTTTTTTTTTTTTAAACCTCACATTCATCCATAGACCCAAATCCAAGAAATTGAATGCCTGATGAAGAAGTTGGTCAGGTGACCAGCTTTGTTAATTTCTCCAACACATAATAAATAATTCGGTTCTGTGCAGCATTTGACACGTTTGGCCCTACTGGCCATTTCCTACAGCGTACTGTGTGCAAACCCACATTGTGAAAGGAAATGACAAGAGCCGATAGGGAGAGACTTTCCTGTGAATGCTGGTGGTGGAGATATATTCTGAGGCTTGTCATTCAACAGAAAACATGTTGCATGACAGTCCATTATTTCTCAATGAGTTCTACTGAGTGGCTACTCGTAGGCTATGAGTATTAGAAAGTCCTCTCTACAAACATTAAAGAAACAAACAGTGCAATTATTGCAAAAACATCATAACTTGGTCTTACTCTGCAGTAGTCATCAATATGCTTCAACCGTTTTACAGCCACATCTCTGACTTGACTTCGCCGAAATAGGACTTTACCTGAAAAGGAGACATGGTGTCATTGAATCTGCAGGTGGAATAACACAAAAACACAGCCAAACACCTGGCAGTGGATGGTATGGCATGGAGGTGGCATAATGCCATATTATGTAGTTGGCTTATTAAATAGTATATAGTACACAAAACAAGACCATGACAAATGTCTATGAAATGTGTATAAAATGTGTATGTCCGTCGTTATGTATCACTGTCTATGATGACAGTATAATTACTGTTTCTATCTCAGTGAGTACGTGCACAGAGCTCAATCACAGGCTAGGTTTTACAGGGCAATGTAAATAACACTATCCAGACATCTGGGAGCTGCGCAGCTCTCTGAGAATGGCATTCTTCATTCCTCTGGGGTATGCTGAGGTTATCAGATTAGAGAGGAGACAATTATTCTCTACACCAATCTCCTACTGCCATACCACAGCCAGCATCCTGGCACTGTGGAAAACTTAGAAGGTTTTGGAATGGAGTTTAGTGCAGGTGTAATGTACATGAAGTAGATGGATATGATATATACACTATGTATACATTATGAACAACACTGAATTGCAGGATGACAAAAATACATTACAAATAAATAAGTGGTAGACAGGTGGATGTTAGAGTCAGAGTTACTGGGTGGTTATACAGGGATTGTGCCTGACACTAAGGGACTGAAGTTGACTGTTCATCTGAATGATGGCGTGTGGATAGAAAATGTTCCATGTGTGTTAGTTTTGGCATACTGTGCTCTGTAGCGCCTACCAAAGGGGAGGGGCTGGAACAGGTTGTATCCAGGGTGTATCCTTTCTGTGTGTTCTTGTGTTGCACTGTCTTTTAAAGGTTCAAATAGCAAAGCTAATGTGAAACCTTATCATTCTTGTTCAGGTTCATTAGGAGTTCAGAAGGATAGCTGTGTCCATGTTGAACAGAAATAATCCTTCATGCAAGCTCATTGGCTTAGTGCTGACATATTGCTCGAGCAACATTGTTGGAACATTGTGTGTTATTCCAATTGTCCCAAGGTTTTGGAGAACAAAAACAGTAATAAAACATTTCAAAATTATGTTAAAAATCTTTTTGCATGATCTGTCCAAAGCTGGGTTCTGATATTTGACAAACACGGTAAATATTACCAAAGTAGGTCATTAAATTAGTCCCGCTGGTGGCGCAAAATCTGGCTTTGCTGCTTGCAGCTATATTGTTTCGTTAAACACAACACACATTCAGAGTTCTAGTGGAGTCACTTCACAACTGCAACTTTAAAATGCCACTGACAAATGCTTGATGAGTGCAGAATGTCGTTTATTCATGTCTGCAAACACACCTGGTAAGAAGGGAATTATTCTCTTTTTGGGGTCCTTTTGCCCTCCCTCCACTGGGAACTTGTCCAGGATCTGCATCTGGAAGTAAAAAAAGCAACAGTCCTTAATTCAAATGATTGTAGAGTGTATATATTTTTCAAGCTCAATGTCTTGTTAAATAACAGGGCAATATTAGATAGTTATGGCTCAAACAAAACTAACAAAACTCCGTAAAAGGGTCTGAAACATTGGAAGAAACCTAGAGAGGAACCAGGCTCTGAGAGGTGGCCATACCTTAACTCTGAGGCAGTTATCAAACAAAGATCGTTGAGTTGTTTAAAGCAAAAAGGAGCAACCCCATAATTTAATAGACTTAGGGCAGTAGTTGGGGAGGCTGTTCTGTAGCAAGGTTTTTTTATGAAGAGATACATAAAAACATTCTTTTGTGCATGCTTGCAGATTTTCCTGGGTGCACAAGCGTGTTGTCTACATGAACACATGAGGACACTGCGAGAGTGTGCGAACGTTTGTGTCTGTGAAAGTCTCAAGTGTGTATCTGTTTGCGTCACCATCTCTGCGTTTCGGGTTTCCTGGACTAATAAATCATCGCAGTGTGCTTAAGTAAATAACTGCAATTGAGAGAGCTTACATTAACAAGCTTGCTCAGCTCCAGATGGGATTCTGCCCTGCCCTTTCATGTTCCAGATGTGCTCTGGAGAAGGGCTGATGCTGTGAACAGCTATCCAAAACGTGCATAGGTATCTAGGCCAGAGGGACTGGACCAGGGCCAAAAAGGGCCAAAAGGAACAAGGTGCATAAACAGTTCATGGGCAACTTGGCGGCTACAGACAATTCTGTTCGGTTTTCTGGTTCAATATGGTTGTTTGAGAGGGTTTCCAGTAAAAGTTGGCTTGATTCTTTTCTTGTGGGATTTTTCAATTTCTTCTCTGCTGCTGACAATTTAAAGCAACTTTAGACCTTAATTTGGTATTTCCCCATCCTCAGAAACAGAAAATTAGGAGAGGTTTCCTTTGAAGACGAGAGCACATATTGTTATCCTTTGAGTGGAAGGGGTAAAAGCTGAACATTAAGAAATAGGCAGGTAAACGCTAATGACAAAAAAGCTAAGAGTTAAAGTGTGTCTGCAAAAGAATATGGGATAAGCTTACAGTATGAGGGACATTTGCATTAAACTGTGGACATAAATAAAGCATAGTGCATCTTCATTATTATTGCTATGATGAGTCTACTGCATGCCACCCACTTATGGTAATATGCTATCTGCATGGGACATGGGGGAAGTAGCATGCTTCCAGCAGGCGGGGGGAAGTTATCTTCACACCTCATCAGATCCCTGGCAAACAGAGAACATTCCTATGCCAGTATCCCACAGTTTAGACCCAAGTGAAGGATTTGTTCCAGATTTCCCAGGACAGGTGAGAGAGCCATCCCCATGGAAACTAAGTAACAACTTGTAATCACCACGCAGGCACGTCTCTTTCTACATGTTACACAGAGACTTGTGATATGGCAGATTTAGCCAGTTGCCCAGGAGATGTTATATTTGTGTATACAGTGTTTCCCCTACTATGCAGCTAGGTTTAGTGTGTTAAAAGTGCTGTATCAGCCAAGTTGAGCCTGGGTGGGTGGCTAGCAACAGGTGTTTTGATGTGGTCTCGGTTAGCTCATTGGCAGATCATGTTTCTTGCAACACAGGGTTGTGGATTTAATTCCCATGGCGGACCAGTATAAAAAATACATGCTCTCACCAATGGCTGTTTGATGGCACAGGTGAAAAAGCACACAGTGAACTCCGATACTGCACTGTAAATGAACAATATGGCCAGATTTCTCGGTTACACTTTAAAGTGCACATCTCACTTAGAAATTGAATCGGAATACATCCTTCTCATTACACTGAAACCTCTGCAAAATTGATTGTTTTACATTACAAGTGTTTGCCAAGTCCTAATATGTATATGAAGACTTGGCATAACCCTAACCCTAACCCTAACCCTGACACAGGCAGAGTACATTAACAGAGAGTACTGTTCAGCTCTAATATTGAAAGGGATGAATAATGTTAGAGTGGAAAAACTGAATTGAACAACAACAACATGTTGGTTGTGATCTAGTGTTCACAATACATCACAGGTTTACTCTATGTTGTTCAAGTCTTACACAGTTTTTCAGAGAAAAAGACTCACCCTTTATATACTACTAATGAAGATGTGCAGACAAAGAAGTGGTCAATACCTTAACAGTTTATTAATCCTGTCGACCATAGGTCTGCAAGCCCCCGTTTACACATTTTTCCAGAAATGTTCCTTTGTTTTACATTTCAAAACCTTTGGCAGACACCGCAGCTTGGCCAGCCCAGTTTCTCTTCAGAAGGAGAAAGTGCACAGAATTGCAGTTCTTTGTCTATATGGTTCCGTAACTCACATTCAAACAAAGGTTACACAATGGGACAGTTTGAATATTTAACATACGTTTAGGAATCATAGACATAATCAACAAACACTTCTGAATCACACACATAATTAACAAAAACACACATCCTTTATTCAGTGACTGAGAATGTAATCTTTTCGGTTGAGCAAATTCATGGAACGTGACTCTTTTTAAATCGTTTTTGGTGAACAGGATGTCTGTCCAAAAGAAATTCTCTAGAACATTGGCCCCTTTGACCATACTATGATGATGTGATTTACAGTACTTAACAGTACACAGTGAATGGAATGCCCTCAGTTAGGGCAAATGACTTATTAAAACAAAGGATCTGCTCTTCAATACAGAAACAGGGTTAGGAGGACAGACAGGAACATATGATGTAATCACACCAAATGGGTGGAGACACAGAATCCTGTAGCCTCCACCCCTACGTCACTGCCTTCATTGTTCATGAAAACATGGCAATGTTAAACCCCTTCCATTTCCCTCAAGGGACAAGGGACATTCAGCTGCTCATTTATAGGGACAGCTAAACTGCATAAGTGCACAGCAAACAAGTTTGATAAGCAAAACCCGGCATCTGGGGAGAGTCACAGAATGAGGAGACTCACAGAATGAGGAGACTCACAGAATGAGGAGACTCACAGAATGAGGAGACTCACAGAATTAGACTCACAGAATGGGGAGACTCACAGTGCCCCTTTCATTACCCTTTAGCTCTTGCCGGTAGCCACTAAAACCAACTGAATGCTGACACAAACACACATTTGAGGAAGAAAAAAGAGAGGAGCACCTCCAGTTTGGACTGCTCCCTTACTGAGGCAGCATGGACTTTACAGCAGAGCCAAACAACCCCTTTGAGGAAATCAGCTCATTCATCAACCTGCCTGTCTCACACAGGTATCAATGGCAGGCTCTACCATCAATGGCATTAAGCTACAACTCTCAAGCTTGGTACAGTAAGGTTCTCTTTGGCTCAGTTTGTTATTTTAAACATTTAAGAAAATTCAAATAACCCACAAATGAAATGACCTTTTATTGACCTTTAATCTGGAAGTTTGCCAAGTCTCTTAAACTACCAATAGACTTCACATCCATGCCAATAAACTATTTGGATGGCTTGCCCTCATTGCATGGAAGTCCCTCATTGCTCATCTTTACCAATAAATACTTAATTTAATTAATGTAATTATTTCAATAATATGTACTGAAGCTCAACATCACTATTTCTCCAAAGAAACTGGATGGCCAGGTTACAGCATCAAAAGGACATGCAGAGGTCTGGAAAATAGGTTGTGTGGATGATGAGATGAGACAAACATGAATAAAGATGAACTGCCAAAGTGATGGTAGGAGGATAAAAAAACACTCTCAGCATACCAGCTTATCTGTGAAGTATATTTTAAGGGGTGTTTTGGCTTGGGCATGTCTGGCTGCCACCAGAACTGCCTAACTTCTTCATTGATGATGTAACTACTTATATGACTGGAATTTAGACATTTCTAAGAAATGTAACAAATTCAATTTGTGCAATGTTAGGAATTTGTTTTACTTAACATTGCGAAGCTAACAAAGTTGACATGATTTTATTACAAGCTGTTGGAGATAAAGGACTTTTATGTTTAGTATGTATTTGGCTTTTGAGTTTTACTAAAAAAAACATATTACAAATTGCTCAGCAATAGAATTATAAGAAATAATGAGACATGATCATTCTTTGTGTATACACAATGCAAACTTTAAGTTCAGCTAAGGATATGGGGAAAGTGAACCAGATGGCATTTATAAAACGTGTTTCATGATTGCATCTATGAGGAGCAGTAAGAGTTATTATGAGTTTGGGACAAAGGTAATATCAAGAAGTTACGAGTAAGTGCACATAACCTCATCCTAACAGACCAATAACCAGCTCATTTAGTGAACACTGGCTAGAAATACTGCATATATATATATATATATATATATATATATATATATATATATATATATATATATATATATATATATATATATATATATATACCATATATATATACCATCCACAAAATTATACTAAAAAAAAATATCCTAAATAATATGGTCACTACAGCCAAGCAGAAAGGGCAGAGCATACTTTTGAAACGTGCCAGCTTCGTGCCAAAAGGAGGACAGATAACAGAAATGAGCCTTAGATGAACCGTAGCTTCGGGCTGGCACCAGTCACAAACACCCACTCACAGCGGTTTTGTGTATACTTAGCCGAAAACAAGAGATGCAGGGAGAAATCCGATGTTATGAAGGACACTATAAAATAGATCTTAGATATCGAACCAAAATACCAATAAAAATGGTGAATCCCAGCAAGAGGATGATGCATCTAACTGAGGCATCGTGTAGTAGCAGGAAAGCCAGCCTTATCTCACTCTCATCATGCTGCTGGTAACCTCCCCAGAGGCCATCTCTCTCTGCCTTCTTTCCTCCTACCCCACCCCTCCATCCTGATCATGACTTCCCCTTCATTTCCACTCTGTGAGATTGGGCATGCCGGCATCCTCAGCTGGATCCGACGCCCCGGGGAGGTCGTAAATCCCACTGGCCTGGAAGAAAGATCTTGAGGAGACCCCAGCACTCCATCAGTGTTTAGTGGAGGGTGCCCATCACACTTTTTTTCATATACAGTTCTGTACACAGTTCTTTGAAAGTCGGTGATATAGTCATAAACAAACGGTGGTACAATAGCACCAAGATCCTAAACTCAACTGTCACCAAAAAAGCAAAGATATTTTGTTTTATGTTTTATTAAAGAGTAGATAATAGAACTGTTATTTCACTGACAATGCTTTAAACAAAACAGTATGAAGAAAAACAAGACCAAAACAAGAGAATAATGTCCAAAAAACCATCCATGCCAAATTGGATAACTTAGTCTTTGAGGATACATCTAAGTATCACTTATAGTTTTTAACAGTTTGATAATACAGACTTTTTTCCGATATATCATTCTTATACTTTGTTGCCAAAATGAAAACTGCAACAGAGATCAAGGCTAATGTTTACAGAGACAGCTCTCTTTCCAGCAGAACAGGAGAGCTTGATTATCCTGGCTGTTAGCAAGGGCCCCTGGAACAAAGGGTTTTCTCTGCTACTGTCAACCCAGTCACAAGACTTGCTCAAAGAACAAGGTTTTACTTGGGGCTTAAACTTGCCACGTATTATCGTGATACCTAAAGAACGGTGCTCTTATAAAAGATAGGCATGACTAAGTACATTGTGTTTACTCAAGGAAATAAAAATGCTAAAAAACAAATTTGCTCCCAATAACTAGTTTAACTGGGCATAATGAGGTTGTCAGACCTACCTCTGTGAAAACAATTGATTTTAAGACCTGTTGTGTGCGGTTTCTCCACCCAAGCACTAGTGGGATGGACTGAGAGGTAATGTGTGTGAAATTGAGGGCAAACAGGGGAATTTGATGGGATGGGAAGGAGTGGGGTGTTTTGTACCTTCTGGAGGAGAGAGGGAAGGTAATTTAGTTTGTCTGGTGTTAATGGTGTGTATGCAGTGTTTTTGTCCCCTCTGCTTTGCTTGGCAAATGTCAGTTGTGTGGTAAATATTTTGGAATAGACTAAATAATACGCTGCTTCCAGTGAAATGGGTTCATTCTGAAAAACAAATCTTCTCATGAAAATTCTTTATGATCCATGTGCAGACGGGGTTTTCCCTGCTTCCGCCAGGAACCAGTGGTCTACAATGGGACCTTACAGTTTGGGCTTCCCCTGATTGAAACTTAATTTTGTGGGGAACACACAGAGCATTGAGGTTAGACATTCATGCGAATCTCATCGCATTCACTCATCTCATTCTCTGATGCTAACCTCATTCAGGTTATTTTGCACATCCCATTTTGGTTTAAGTGTCTGTGAACATGGTTACTCTGATAAGCATTTATTCTACCTCTTCGGCTACTGATCGCATGATGCGCAGCAGCCTGCACAATGTTTCTGCAAAACAATTAGTGTATGTGGCAGTAAAACACAATTCTGCAAGGCAGATTTTTGAAAAAAAAAAAATATATATAATTAATGGGGAAGGCAGGAACATGGAAATCTCAAAATGTTATCTTGACTGCTGTAACTAAAATGACAACTGGCCATGCGAAATAAAAGCAAGACAACTAGCATGAAGGATGCTGCAGTCACCACGCACCAGGAGCCAGGGTAGTGTAATGAGAAATGCCTGTTGAGGAAGAGTGGAAGTGTATTCGACGAAGAGCCGCGTCTGGCCCACCAAGTCTCCAACTCACCCATGGTGATGTTAATCAGGGGTCCTGCATAACATTTGCTTCTCTAAAGATCTGGCCTCACCAAGTCTCCATCAGCCTCTTAGTGATGTTAATCAGTGTCCTGGGTAACATTTGCTTCTCTAATGATCTGGAACACCAGGTGTGGGCTGTCAGCCCTGCCCTCCTGAGCTCACCTGAAGGGGTGTGAAACTCAGAGCAAACTGGAGTGATATTGTGGATAGTATTGTTTGGATTTTCCCTGTTCCCCATAAAGGGCAGAATAGGCTGATATGCTTTACTGTACGGTACAGGATATGGCAGCAACTGGAAGCAATGCTCGATCTATTCAATAAATTTGCATTAAGTGGGGCAGTTCATGTCCTTTGTGTTCATTGTATGCGCCAAGTTAAAGTAATGCTATTGACTATTTGAGGGAGTGTTTAAGATATGCCTGATTTTAGGATAAATAGCCATGTCTCCAAAAAGTTATTTGAGTTTTTCCTCATTAAAGAGACACCCCGACACGTTGTGTTGTAGTCATATTCAGGAGTCTATCTTTAACCGAAGCTCCTAGCACAACTTTGTGCTATAGTGTCTTTAATACGGACGGTATAATTAGAACATTAGGCTAGTTGGGAGGACTTTGAATTGTGTTGGTATGTAACTATGTTTTGTATGGTAACTTTATTACTTGATTGGAATAAATGGTGTTACTTAGGAATAGATATTACCACTGCATTCCTCGTTCATCTCCATACTCAAGCCTGTAGGGCTACTGGTAATTACACACACATACGTAAGTCTAAGCGACCAGACTTGGACTTATGTCCCTTAGTCCTGGAATTCTCTAAGCAGTTTGGTGGGCCAGGAACATATGACTGTCGAGTCATTGGGCATAATTGACTTTGTTTAGACCCGAGAACACACACCGTTTTACTGCATGTTAAATTACCCACACCTTATGGGTGCTTATGATACCTGTTATAGGCACATATACACACATGAATCGAAGTGACCAGACTGATCATCACTGAGTTCCCAGGTTGCTACATCGTCCCTTGCCTATTGGACTTGACTGATGAGGAGCATTAAGGATAACGCAGGCCGTGAAACACAAGATCTATTAGATGTTTTGTTTGTGATGAAATATTAGCTACCTTTACTAAGAACTTCCAGCATATTATGGTCATTTATGGTTGCGTATGTTTACAAATAATATAGAGGCAGATTATTTAATCATTTATATTTATTACTAAGGTTATGTTCCATTGCACTCATTTCCCTAGCCGTTCCCCAGTAACCTTCTAGTGGTAAAACTTTCTAACCACTCGCCAAATCCTGCCCCCACACCGGTACCAGTCAGCTAAACAGGACATAGTTATCTTTCCCAGGACTGGATACTAACAAGTAGGGATCACAGCAATGGATGCATTTTCCTGAACTCCCAGCTACAAATAGTTTTTTGGACCTGACTAGCCCTGATTGAAATACTTCCCACGGCTATGCTCTTTGGGTGTCATCAATTAATATTTGGATCAAATTAGTTTGGTCTGACCTAAACTTGGTCATTTGGATGGCAGTAATAAAAATGAAGAGGATTGTGTTTAATGGTGAAGTATACAAAATAACTGTTGATTAAGTGAATGATTGTTCGACACAAGGAAAGTAAAACTTACCTGGAGATCAAAAAATGCACTGTATCTCCTGTAGATTACATGCGAAGTGGAGTCAGAATACGTGACATTGATGAGGTACACCTAGAAGAAGAAACAAATAATTAACAATGAATGTAGCAATTTGTTCCAACCACTCACATTGAAGCTCATCAATGGCCATTATATGGCAATGACAAAATACAGGTGGGGTAACATGGAATGTGGCAGGGATTGCAAACTATGACAGATGACAGAAGGATACCAGGGTGCAGACTGCCCAAAAATGCACACCTGCCAGAAGAGCTGGATGCTTCAAGAGATCTAGCTGTTCGCTCAACTACGCGCTCTAACTCCACAGATGATATGAGTAAAACTTTACATCGGATTAATATCTGAAAGGTGATCGGGTCAAAAGGAAAACCAGGGGATATATTCTGAGCAAGTGTCTCTATGGACATCCTTAACCTTTCCCTGACCCAGTCTACAGTGCTGACTAGCTTCAGGTAGACTCCCATAGCACTCTTCCCATGAACACAAAAGTACACCTTTATACAGCTATCATCCAGCAGCACTCCGGACCTACTCCAATTCACAAAACACCTCAACAAATCTATGGACAAAGCGATCTTGATTGCACTCCACACAGCCATTCACCTACTCGGACAAGAGGAATGCTAATGTTAGAAAGTGGTTGATAGACAACTGCTCAGTGGTCAACACATAACACCCTCCACGCTCATTTGGACTGCCTTATACAGCAGGTTGACTACACATGCTGAGAGTGGGCAGCAACACATCTGCCACACTCAAAACTCTGCCACACTCAAAACTCTAGCAAAACTTTAGCACTTCATTTACTCAAAATGTTTGTACAGCTGACTATTAAATGACATTAGATATTTCCAAAATCTTGGCTACAGATACCACATATGCACTACAAAAGCCTGATTATGACTACAGATATAAAAACATCTAACCATTTGCAAATATTAAATAACAGAGAAACTAGAACAGGCTATTTCTCATTACATGGACTAAAGTGACTGTAAGTTTGTGTTTATGTAGATGCTAACCATGAATTGACCTGGATCAGCATTAATACTGTAGTGGCCATGAGCTCCCAGCTGTGTCCCTCTCGCTCATGCAAGGAAGTCATGCTGGAACCAAAAGACAAAGGGTTGCTTCTTTCCTCTCTCTAAAACAGGATAGGCATTTTTAGTTGCTTAGCTCATACATAATGAGATTTGATGTATTTTTTCCGCAGGGAACTTTAGTTCCCAGGCAAAATCTCCTAATGTGACACCCCAGGGTAAATGCTTTGAACTGGGCTTAGGGACTTCAGGAAGGACTGGATACATTGATCCTTCTTCGGCTTAATTAATCCTCTTGGACCCAGTAGTAGTGCATAGCAATTTACAGACGTTTTGGCTATTCTTCTATGTTTAAATAAATTATATATATATATATCTACATATATATATATATATATATATATATCTATATATCTATATATACAAATATCTCTCTCTCTCTCTCTCTCTCTCTCTCTCTCTCTATATATATATATATATATATATATATGACCATAATCTATTTCAACCTGCTGCTACAGACAGACGTAGGACAATGAAGTTGTAGGCACCTACACATTATGCTAAGCAAAGTGCAGCACATTTTTTAAGTTTCATTGTAGACCTGCATTGAACTCCTCATAAAGTCACCTCCAAAATGATAGGCCAAAATAAACAAAACAGTTAATGAGCAACATCAAATTGTAATTTGACCTATGAAATATACTGTACTTCATTAAAGTTTCAATGAATCATCCAATACTACACACTTCTCAAATTATAAATGAAAGGGACTCAAGAGATCTCAGACCAACCCTCCACACAAAACATTTCCAGATTCTTTAGATCCTTCAGTCTGCCCTTGTTGACTTCCTTCATCAATACCAACCACATGTCTTCAATGGGATTCTAGTCTGGAGACTGAGATGGCCTTTACAAAATGTTGATTTTGTGGACTATTAACAACTGAGGTCATTGACTTGCAGTATGGTCCACTTACAGACAAGTTTCAGCCTCTAGGCAAACTGTAGGCAACTGTTTGTGGGCAAAAATATCCTGGTAATGCTGTTGATTCTCACAATTGTAGACTCACGCATTCTCATTTTGATACCACTTCTGTGCATGGTCAAAGAGTTTTATTTTTGTGAGCCTAAAACAGCAGTTCCAAGTCAAGTGTCAGTTCTGTTTAGCAAACCTGCATTTTTGTTTATTGGATGACATGAGCTCTTTGTTCATGCACACCAGTAGTAATTTTGTCATCAGAATGAGAGAGACAGACATGTCATTTTCATATTCTGGCTTATTCATAGATTTGTATGTGGTCAGTCATAAAAATATGGCTAAATAAAATACATGAACAGAAATCAGTATATTCCATGATTTTTCCACTTAGTTTTGAACTTAGTTATTTTTCCCAAATCATACAGGTCCGAAAAACCTAATTCCATGATTTTGCATGATTTTTATGAATTTATGAACCCTATATTCTAAACATTACATAAATCAGATGTTTCATACTTAAAACGACAATTTGCTGAGAGCTGCGGTATATGACAACACACACCATTGGAATGAAAATGATAGGTTTTACTGTTCCTTTGTAACCAGTTTATAATAGCACTAATAAACTACAGCAGGGGTTCAAGGTAGTACATGGCCATGGTAACAACGTAACAACTTAACATGCTACTATAACATGTTGTAGTACACTAAATAATACAACATTATTATAGTATTTAACCGAACTTTCCCCCTGGGGATTAATAAACTTCAATCTATCTATATTCAGACAGTTATATCCAGCATGCTGTTTGTAGTATTGCAATTTTGTAGTATTCCATAGACTACAATGAATACTACAGTTATGTTATATGTATTTGCATATACTTAACCCATTCCAAAATCCGATGTGGTAGATAGACGTGAAAAATGCAAGTATAGAACATATATTGTGATCCCTACACGTCCAAAAAAAGAGAAGAAACTATGAGCTATCGTGAATTTGGTAGATTTGCTATTGGATTTGCCTTGTACGTTTACTCAAAAGGAAAGCCCCCACTTCAAAATGACTGCAGAAACCCTATAGTCGTTTATTTTTTAAGCTACAAGATATGAGGATGTGTGGTATATTGCCATTATACTAAAGAAAAGTGCTTACGCACAATGCATAGCAATATACTGGCAAAATACTAACACGTATCCCAAAATGCCTTATTGCTATTACAAACCTTTTAACAAACACAGCTTTCAGCCAATCAGCATCCAGATTCGTACCACCGGGGTATATATACTGAATATCATCAGCGATGCCTATCAGGTGCCTATTAACAGCGCTTATAGTGGCAATATTCCACACCCACTTGTGCCTTATTGCTTGATTATATTATTTTGTTTATAGCTATATATTTACTACATTAAACCTTGATACGCTATGTCACGTCTACAAAAACACCACAGTGAACATTACTGTGAAGTCCACAAAACAACCCGTGATAACTCGTGTATAACTGTATTGTCTGCTAAAATAGCTCAGACAAAATGTAAAGTCTTTGCGCATTGGCTAGCAACCTTTAAGCCTTGGAAGTACCCTAGATAGCACTGAAACAAAAATAAGTATTTACTCACGTAATGTTTGGAGGGATTCCGCCTCTTTTGCACATCAACAACGTTCACTTCAATGACAGTTCGGAATTGCATCTTAAACTTCAGAAAAGATAACACAATAATGTAATCCAGTTGGTAGGAACGTAGCTATGTCCGGGCATTCGTGATCCTCTATTGTAAATGTAAAAAAATGTATCAGCAGATCAATCGGAAAATGTTCAAATGTTATTAAAATAACAATCAATGCCTACACTCCCATGTTTCTCAAGTAGGGTTTGACGTATAGCCTAATTGTCTTAAGAGTTCAAGAGTTTGGAATCCTGTTATTTTTCGCTGAGCAGGATACTCTAAACAACTATGAACACAGGAGTGGCAGTTTTTTGGAGTACGCATATGGAGCACTGCTCAGTCTCAGCCCAGCTTGGAACAGAAGTTGGACCATGTTGGACATTTTTACACAGTGCTGAACGAGGGGCGTGGTGTTCCAGGAGAATTACACTTGTAGGGCCTAGCAATAGCCTAGTTTCCGCAAGAACAGAGAATATCGATTTGCCTGCTACATCAATATTATTCAATGTTCTACTTCTTCAAGCAGAATTATTAAAACACCCAATGCCTCTCAAACGTATTACCCCCTTTGGTGTAAAAACATAAACAATCAAAATTGATTAAATTCGGGGTTAGGCACAAAATAACTCCATAATGTCTAAGAGTAAAATGAAATAGTCAAATTGTTCTAAATTCATTACAAATATAAAACAGAAAATAATTGATTGCTTAAGAGTTCACCCCTTTAGTCAAAATGTGATAGAGGCACATTTGGCAGAAATTTCAGCCATGCATCTATTTGTTTAAGTCTCTTACAGATTGGCACATTTGCCTTTTATGATTTGCACACTGCTCAAGCTCCATCAAGTTGAATGGCGACCTTTGGTGAACAGCAATGTTAAACTCTTTCCACATATTCTCTATTGGAATGAGGCCTGGGCTTGGGCCACATTATGACATTCACAGACTTGTCCCTGAAGCCAATCCAGCCTTGTCTTTGTTATTTTTGTCATTGTCATGCAGAAATATGAATGTTTGAGTCTGAGGTGCTGTTAGAATCTTCAAGGACCTCTGTGTATTTTGCTCTGTTAATCCTTCCCTCAATCCTTACCAGTCTCCCAGTCCCTGTGGTTGAGAGGCATCCCATAGCATGATGCTGCCAACACCATGCTTCACGGTAGGGATGGTGCACTCAGAATGATATGAGGTGTTAGGCTTGCACCCAGGTCGTTGTTGTAATATTCACAGTGTCCCAGAGCTCAGTCATGGAAAACTGTAAGTGCTTTAGAGTTGCCAAAGACCTTATGGTGGCCTGTCTGGCAATTGACCTTCTCCCATTTCTTGTGGATAGGCATTTCTACTCAGATTCACAGTTGCCTAATATTCTCCTTCATTTCTTAATAATGGACCTTACAGTGCTCAATGGGATATTTAATGCCATTTTAATTTTACCCTAACATTAGTAAATTTTTTGTGTTGTTCAGTGGGATAATCTCAATTTTTATTTAATCACAAGAGGCACTGTAGCTATCAAAAGCCCCAACAAAAAAAGACTATGGTACTCTATTTTCATTCACACCATACAATAGCATTTCAATTATGAGCGCAGTGAGCTTAATAAATGATTCATGTTTGTTATCTGCAGCACTTGTTTTATATAAGCTGTGCATTTTTATTTTACAAAAACATTTGAATTGTATTTTAGCTGTAGCTTCCTCTCATTCTCATTCCCATTATCTCTTACTTTTGCACCTCTGAATCTTTCCATCTCTCTCTCTCTCTCTCTCTGTCCCTCTTCTCTCACTTCTCATTCCCTTAGAAATCCCCCATCATGACATTAAAATGTTGAAAAATATGTGCTCTTAACTTTCATGTTAAACAAATTAGACATACATCAATGCATGGTCTATCACCATCATCTGGCGTCTCCTAAAACAGAATAAAAAGTGTATGGCAACTACACATGCTGCTTTGTTATAATGCATACAGCTTTAGGATACAGAAAATGGAGTCATCAGCAGTAGTTAGACATGCTTATAGTTTATCTTCTTGTTGCTCAGTCTCTCAACCTAGCATTCCTCGGTATTCTACTGATGTTGTTTGTTGCTAGCCAAGGTTTGGTTAGAAAGGTTTCGAGGGTCGAGTCAGAACACTGGAACTGGAATAACTTCACAGAACCAAGTATTTGTCTTTTTCCCCTTATCTCCGGAGTTCATCATTTAATACAAGCTTGCAGGCTACAGTTCGTACCAACATAGAGAAGGCATGCAAAAAATTAAGGATTGCAAAGAAAAGCAAGAAACACACATCTTATATGAATTGATATAAATAATCCAACCCCTCCCACTGCTCCTCCATTCCATGCCTTCCATTGGTTCTGGAAGTTTTTACCAGGCTATGACATGACTCCATGACCCCATGCCCCTGGGTGCTTCTTCACACCTGGGCACATTATTCTTCCAAAATACCATGTATAAGAACAATCTCAAGTACAATGTCACAAATCTTGTTAGAGAACATTGTTCTTCTTCTTTCTCTCATTCATCCACATCCTCTCATTTTTACTCTTCTGCTCAGTTTCATGTTTGCATCCGTTGTCCGAAACCACTGGAGAGCATTCCTGTGGCACATTTTATTCATGCCAACATCCTGATTGCTAGCTGAGTAATGGTTGGTACACCTCGAAAACCGTTGAGCGTTAGAATTGCAAAGATTTAGTATGTTGCCAATTTGGAAAATCTGTAATTGGCTGATCTACTTTGAAATAGTGACAGCCTCAGTTATGCCACCCCTGTTGGCACAGATTATATTAAGCTGTGGACACACAGATGAGTCCACTGTTCTTTGTCTTTATAGAAGCAAGATAAGGAAAGTGTTAATATGAAATAGTGTGCCATCTGGTTGTCAATTAGACTACCTAGGCCCTTGAACCATATGCTGAATCCATTAAATCCATTATCTCTGCCCCCCAATTTATTTTTTGAAGAACCTGTTGTTAAATGAACTGTTATGCTGTTTGGATGATGCGAGTAAAAAGTTGTTTTTTAAATATATTGGGTATATCAAGCCAGGTTATGAATCCAGGGATGCTGCAGTACTTAATATTTACCAACAGATGGCATAAACATGACATAGTAGTTTTTTGTTCTGCTACCATTGGTCTCTTGGCCACCCCACCCCTCTGGGAGTGTAGCTCTCAATCAGTCCT